>BQNB010035593.1:0-50747 GCA_026074375.1 Tanacetum coccineum
AATTGGGCTCTGAATTGACATAACAATCTCCCTCTATTTGAATATAAATTATGATAAGTGAAAATTAGTGTAAGTGGGTATACAACTTCCTCTTACACATAATTAACAAGGAAAAACTAACAAAATAACTTCATTCATTAATTCAATGCTGACCCTTATTATCCAAGTTATGTTATACAATCTTCCTAGCCTCTACACAATCATCTCTGGCCTCAATTACATAAATAATCTTACGATACATCACATCAGCAATCTCTAAATCTTCCTTGATGGAATTCTGATTTCTAATTAGATGAGGAGTAGTCGTCAGTTGAATTTCTTCTTCCCTCTGAAACACTAGATCAAAATTACCATTGTAGAAGAATATGCCTAACTTAGGTTCCTTGATGACTAGTCCCTCTGATGGTACAACCACTAAAGGAGGAATCAGGTTTCTGTACATCCCATCCACAACAATGTTATCCTTCACAAAAACTTCCCTTTTGATTTCCGAGGTTCTTTTCCTTTTCTTCTCTGAAGCTGATAATCCAAAAGCTGTTAGCTCAGGTGGTGTAGGGATGTCAAGTTTTCTAGCCTGTGCCTTTACCCACTAAAATTTGGCCTTTAGATTCTTGAGCATCACATAATTGGACTTACTTTTTACCTTAGAGGCCAAGGCATGTACTTCTAGCCATTCACTAAAACCCAACATCTTCAACACAAACCTGTCATATACAGTGAGATTCAATGGCTGATTGTCTCTTGTAATTCTCATTGATGCTTCTTTGGTAGAGTTATTAATCTTGTAACTGATCTTTGTGATAGGTAAGGGGTGAGCCCTGAAAGTGATACAATGATTATACTATTTTAGCATCTTTTCCCTCTTGGCCTTATAGGCAGCCAATTCAGCTTCCTGAGCTTCTAGTTGTTCAGGAGTCAACACTTTTAGCCTCTTTTAGACTTCTCTTTCTCAGCCTTCAAAAATGTCAACCTCTGAATTTACTGCATTTGAGCTTTAGCTTCCTCAATGGTCATCTGTCTTCACCAGAGGTACTGAACTGGTTTAGGTTTGGAATCTTTAGGGATGACCCACTTTATTCTAAGAAAGGCATAAGCTACTTTATTGGATCATCCTCATTGGCTATGTTCTTCCCTTTATCAGCAATCATTAGGGGAGGAGTTGGATAAAACTCAAAGGAGCTTGAGCTAAAGAGGTTTGCAGTGTATTGATCAAATGGTATGTTGTTGATTATGATTGGTGGTCTGATGCCTTGTATCATTATAGAGTTCAAAGGTGTTGGTAAAGGAATGGTGAAGTCTGGCATAAATTTTGGCATGGTGAACTTCACTTTCTTAACAGGAGGTTCTTCCTGTGAGGACTAGACCACCAGAGCAGTTGACATTTGAGGAGCTTGTTCAGATAACTGCTCCTCCTGAGCATCAGACATAGCATCTTCAGCATTTTCAGGTTCAGTTGTGGTGTTAAATGGTTGAGGCTCCCCTTGAGTTGATACATGGTCAGTGAGCTCTAAATCCTTGTTCTCCTGAGTAGACATATTCTCCCCCTCAGGGGCAGTTTTAAAAGAAACTGATGTTGTGTCTATCCGGAGGACTTAATCTTTAATCAGATTGACCAGCTCACGTAAATTTACATCACCTTTATAAAGCTACTTAATATAGTATTTAAAAAGTTCTTGGACGACTTTCATTTCCTTCCCAACACTCTTCATGCCAGTCTTGTCCACTTTTGCTCGAATAGCTTTTGTCAGACCCTCCTAAAGAATGACAAACTTGTTGGATTTTGCTTTGTTCAGAGCATTGAACTCTCGGTTCAAAGGCTTCAGCACAATTTCAGGGACTTGAGCTTTCAGAGTATCTTGTACTCTTTGATCAAATGCTGGAAGAGCGTGCTTGATAGAGTCTTTAATGATTCAGGGAAGAATGTTCTTGAGTGTTTTAGAGAGCAAGTCAGGCATTCGTTCTTCAAATGCATCAGTTACCATTTGAGGCACTGATTCGTCAAGCTTGTCAGCCACCTGCTGAGCTAAGGAGGACTCTAACTTCTCCACTCTGATATAGAGTGAAGATATTGCAGCCTGAAGATGACCTAGGGGGTCTGACAGAGATGGCTTATCAGCGGAAGCATCCAGAGAAGCATTCTTATTGTCATCCATATCAGTCGGTTCATCAAGAACATTGTTAGCAGTAGCCTCTTCACTCTTTAATAGTTCTACCTTGGTATCAGCTTTATCATTCTCATCATCAATAGACTCAGCTTCGTTAAATCCAAATGCTGACTCAACTTCATCCTCAAGCATGGATTCCAAGTCAGAATCTGCCTTTTAAGACTCAGCATCCCTAGATGAATCAAGTAGAGTGATCTCAACCCCATCATTATGTGTACCCTGAGTAGGAACCTCTTGATCAATGCTTAATGAGCCAGAGATTGTTTTGATAGCAACAGCACTTGGATACATATTTTGATCATTCATGCTTGTGTCATCCTCCATGTCAGTGTATACATTCCCCATGAACTTGATCTGATCTTCATCATTAGTGTTTTGTGGTTTCATTCTCTTAACCACCTTTATCTCATATTCAATTTCATAGGGACTCTCCTTAGCATTCCTATATAATCCATCAAACGTCACATTGCCAAGCGACCTAATTCCAGAATCAGTAACCAAGTCATCATCCTCCCCCTCAACAAATTTTTTAGCCTCGTCAACAATGTTTTCTTGTACCTGCATAAAATTGTTAGTTAAAAATGGTGATTTTGTAATGATGGTAAGGGTCACCATTTGCGGCCCCTAAGAAGACTGGGTGTGGTTATCTAGTCCCCTCAAAAGTCTAAGACTTTGGGACTCTTTTCATTGTGAGTTTGTAATGTGGGAAAGGATCGCCATTTGTTGCCCCTAGGAAGACTGATGTGATTATCTAGTCCCCTCAAAGGTCTAAGACCTTGGGACTCTTTTGATTGGGTTAGGGACCCTTGAGTCTGAGTGAAGTTCAGTTCATACATGGGTCTGAATTTCATGCACTAGATGTGTTAATCCTTGCAAAGTATAGAGTTTACAGGGTCAACATCAGGCGGTATAAACCTAGCAGTATCATTCCCTATATGCAGACTCAGAGTGTACAAAAAATATAGTAATGTAAGTGCTCACTCTGACTCTCTATTGTGTCGGGGGTAGCCCTTAACTTCATCACTCTCTCCTATAGAAAATTGAGAGTGGTTGCTTGTAGTGCCCCTAATATTTAATGACTGTTACCTTTCCAGCGTCAGCAGTCTTAGGCTGGTTTCCTTGCTCCTCTGCCGACTCGGAGGCATCTAGACCCTTGGTGGCATCAGCGGTAGTCGCTGGTTTCTCAACATGCTGAGTATCAGCGACTTGTGTAGATGGAGATGATTCCTTGGTAATTTTGGAAGTCTTTGGTTTTGAGGAAGGTGGGTTTCTCTTCTTCTTTGACTTCTTGTCAGTTGTTGCTTTGGACTAAGCACCATGCTGCACAGTGGTCTCGGATAAGGACTTATCAGCGGTGGTGTCAGTATTCACTTCCTCAGATGGAAGGATTAAAGGGTTTTTAGGCTGTTCTAAAAGTTTTGCCACTTTTCGCATATAAGAAGTTAAAGGAACCTCAGTTGCGGTTGAAGGTTTAAAATTTGAGGCAGTGATATAGTGGGGTTTCATTGTTTTAAGATTTTCATTGTTATAGGCCTCTCCTAGCAGATGTTCAATGATAAGGGACAGATATCTAGTATAATAGATGTTCTAATCTCTTTCCTTCTTGCTAGTGGTTAACTTGGTAACAAGATCAGAGAACAAAATTCCAGCAATATCAATATCCAACCCCCAACATAAGCCATATGCAATAATCTGTTGGTTGATGTTCAGCTGATCATGAGACCCCTGATTACCTCCCAGACATTTGATAATATATAACATAAGAACCTTCCAAGTCACTGAGAAGTATCTGATTCTCAGTGGAGATGAGTTGACAAGCTTGGTGGATGAAATCTCAAGGTTATTCTCATCAACAAGTCCCAGAGTTGCTAAAGCATCCCTCACCGTTTCCTTTTGAGGTAAAGGGGAAAAGTTATCTGTATACTTCAAACCAATGATAGATGAAAAGTCATCAAGGTGAAAAGATAAGGGTTTATCAAAATTAGAAAGGGTAAAGGTGATTGTATTCGTTGTACTCTCTACCTCAGCCGTATACCAGAATTTCCTAAGGTACTTCGAGTAGAATGCTGAGGATTGTTTTGTTAAAGCCGTAGAGATACAAATGTTTGATAAAAACTAAAGCATATCCTTGTATAAAGGGATTTTAGATTCCAACAAAGCAATGCTGTTTTTGAAAGCCGTGTGACCATCCTCACATTTAAAGTGAACGTTGGATGCAGGAGTGAGTTGTTTAAGTTGTTGTTGAGAAGAGGATTCTGAAGCCATTGATGTTTAAACAAAATATTTTAGCTTCTTTTGATGAAAAGGGTTTTCTGAGAGATGATGAAAGTGGTGTTTCTAGGGTTTTGATTTGAAAAAGTGATGCGTGTGTGTGAAAAGTAAATAGTTTATACCACAAAAATGTTTTATATTTTGAAAAATAAAAGCTGCTTGAGTTTCGCATTAAATGCGTAGTGGTAAAACTGTCACAAAACGTGGGTCCCTTGCCCCTTCGTGCATTGTAAAATCCCCCATTTTTCAAGAAAGTGGGTGACCTTTTAAGAGAATATCCAATTTAAATATTGAGAATGTTTGTCTTTCAACTTAATAGTTATATTTAAGTTACCTTAAAAAAACATTTAATATTCAAGTTAGAGTATCACTTAAAGTATTTTTCTTATCAGGGACTTCTTTTTCAATATTGAGCATACCCAACTCAGCGACCAATTTAGTAAAGCTAGGCTCAGCTAGAGGTTATGTGAAAATGTCAGCTAGTTGCAAATCAGTGGGTATAAAATGAAGCTTCATATCACCTTTTAACAATGTGATCCCTGATGAAGTGATACTTGATGTCAGTATGTTTTGTCCTAGAATGCAACAATAGATTGTTTGAAATGGCAATGGAATTTGTATTATCACAAAATATGGGCACCTTGTCATACAGAACATCATAGTCAGCTTGATCTAGAGGACTTGAGCACAACACCTAGAAGCAGCGACATACTCAGCTTTAGCTGATGACATAGCCATAGAGCTTTGCTTCTTTGCACTCCAACATACTAACTTTCCATCAAGTATTTGACAACCCCTGAGGTACTCCACCTGTCTAGGTTGCATCCAGCGTAGTCTGAATCTGAATAAGCTTTGAGATCAAAGCCTGATCCTTTTGGATACTAGAGACCTAGATTTGGAGTTCCTTTGAGATACTTGAAAATTCTTTTTACAGCTACAAGGTGGGATTCCTTAGGGTTAGCTTGGTACCTTACATAAAGACATGTGGAAAATTGGATATCAGGTCTGCTAGCTGTCAGATACATCAGTGACCCTATCATGCCTTTGAAAAAAGTCTCATTAACAGAGACCCCTGATTCATCAGGGCCCAAATTGTTTGGAGGAAGCATAGGGCATTTCACTGAGGCACTATCAGCTAGGTCATACTTTTTGAGTAAATCTTTAACGTATTTTTTTGACAAATAGAGATTCCTTTGAAATCTTGTTTGATTTGAAAGCCTAAAAAATAAGTTAGTTCACCCATCATACTTATTTCATACTTTTTGTTCATCAGCTTAGCAAATTATTTACTCATCTTATCACCGGTTGACCCAAAAATGATATCATCCACATTTATCTGAACAATTATGACATCACTCTTAGTTTTATAAGTAAAAAGAGTGTTGTCAATAGTACCTCTAACAAACTTATGTTGAATAAGAAATGAAGACAATGTTTCATACCATGCTCTAGGAGCTTGTTTCAGCCCATACAGAGCTTTATCCAGCTTGCACACATAGTTTGAAAATTCACTACTTTCAAACACAGGTGGTTGTTGTACATATACTTCCTCTGAGATTTTACCATTTAAGGAACACATCCATCTGATATACCAAGAAACCCATATAGGCAACGTAAGTAAGAAAGATCCTGATGGCTTCAAGTCTTATAACAGGTGCAAAGGATTCATCATAGTCAATCCCTTCTTTTTGTCTGAACCCCTGAGCACCAGCCTTGCTTTGTTCTTGATAACAACCCCATTTTCATCCATCTTGTTTTTGAAAATCCACTTGGTCCCAATGATAGTTTTACCATATGGAATAGGGACCAGTGTCCAGACCTTGTTTCTCTCAAACTTATTCAGCTCTTCTTACATGGCGATGATCCAACCTTCCTCTTCAAGAGCTTCAATCAGCTTTTTGGGTTCTAATTCAGAGAGAAAATTAACATATAGGCATTCATGAGCTGATGCAGCTTCAGAGTCTTTGATCCTGCTTCTAGTGGTTACACTAACCAGAGGTTTACCTATAATGTTTACCAGCTCTATGTATTTCTCTTTAGACCATCTGTCTTGAGGAACATGAGGGATAATGAATACTTTAGCTGGTGGTGGATTATTTGTTGTTAAGGGTTCAGCTTTACTGATTGGTTCATTTATGATAAAATCTTGAACTTCAGCAGGTTCAAGGTTATCTGCTTCATTGAAAACAGGGTAATCATCAACAACTGTAAACTCATGAGTTTCTTTAGGAGAGATAGAGTCCTGAAGAATAGGTGAATCAATGGGAGTGATATTTTCAGGGATGGTGATGTTGTTTGTGGAGAGGGGATCATATGCAGGAACATATGGAAAGTAATCATCTTTGCTAGAGCATTAAGTTACTTGGTTTCTTGATACAAGGAATTCGTCATCAAGAAAGGATCTGCTTTCATTGAAGTTGATCTCATCACCTTCTGAGCTTGATTGAGAGATTTATTCATCACCTTCACTGAAAGTAACATGATATGTTTCTTCCAGTTCTTGCCTTCTAATGATGAATACCCTGAATACTTTGGCCACTGAAGAGTAGTCAAGAAATAATCCATCATTAGCCTTTTCATCAAACTTTCTCAGGTGGTCTCTGTGATTGTGAATGTGCACAGGACAACCAAACACATGAAAGTAACTGATATTAGGAGATCTTCCTCTGAACACGTCATAGGCTGTCTTTCTATGCCTTTTCACTATGATGGATTTGTTTTGAGTGTAGCAAGCAGTATTCACAACCTCTCCCTAAAATTGTTTAGGGAGATTTACACTATTCAACATAGTTCTAGCTGCTTCAATCAGGGTTTTGTTTCTTCTTTTATCTACACCATTTTGTTCAGAGGTACAAGGAGATGAGAAGTTTTGAGAAATTCCTTTTTCATCACAGAATTCTTCTAGCTTGTGATATTTGAACTCAGTTCCATTATCACTTCTCAGCTCTACTACCCTTACTTTATTGAGATTTTCCATCTTTCTAATAAAAGACATAATGCAATCAGCTTCATCACTCTTTTTCTTTAAGAAAAATACCCAAGTTTACCTAGAGTACTCATCTACTATGACCAAGGTATATTTGTTGTGGCTGATGGTTTGAGGTTTAACAGGACCAAACAAATCCATACGAAGGAGATGTAAGCACTTGTTGATGGAAAATGATCTCTTGATTTTGAATGATGCTCTACGGTGCTTCTATTTCTCATAAGCTGAGCAGGTTTTGTCTTTAGAGAAATTTAGAGAGGGAAGACCAACAACAAGGTTTTGTCTTGCAAGTTTATTTATGTTCTTGAAGTTGAGGTAGGATAGTCTCTTATGCCAGAGCCAGTTAACACTAGGTGAGGCTTTGGCAAAGAAACAGGTGGTGCTTTCCTCATTGTAGGAAGACATAGACATCTCTTCTTCTTGAAGCAATGAGGACAACTTCATTGTTTTGGTTAAATATGGTTCTTTGAGTCTTTTTAAACAGAACTTTAAAGTTAGCATTACACAGCTGATTGATGCTGATCATGTTGTGCTTTAGATGATTCACATAAGCAACTCTAGTGAATGTGATTCCATTGCAGTTCACTGAGCCATATCCTTTTGTGTCACCTGAAGAGTTATCTCCAAATACCACTTTGGGACCTGACTCCTTTGAATATATGTGCAGATATTGTTTAACCTATGTAATGTGTCTAGAACAGCCACTATCTAGATATCATACAGATCTCTTTAAGTAATCCTGCACGGACATTTTGAAAGAAATTAGTTTCTTTTGTGAACCCACTTTTTAGTGGGTTCATTGGATCGTTGATTGGCAATCCTTGGTTTTCTACCAGAGGCAGTCTTCTTGTCATAGTCAGCAGGTTCATGAGCAATGCTACCACATATGTCACATCCATGGTAGTACTCACACTCATCAGAGTGATGGTCATTGAACCCACAGTATTTGCAAGGAATGAATGTCTTAGGGATTTTAAGAGCCTTCCTTGATGTTGAGGTCTGAGAAGACTGTGTTTAAGCTTGGCCAGGGTCTTTTTAACAACAATTTGTTCAGTGTGTTCCATGGTCAGATGATCAGTGCATCCACACGTAGAGCACTTGGGTTTCATATAATAGTCCTCTGGGAGATGGTTTCTAAACCCACAGTGTTTGCATGGTCTAAATCAGGTCTTTTGTTTCCTTTTGGAAGCTTTAGAACTCCCAGTTTGTGAAACAGATGGAGAGTTTTCTGAAGGAGTTTTGATTTTTTTTTCTTTTAGATATTTTACTTCTTCCATCAAGGTACGAAGAAGTTGCTTAGTGGATGAGTCAGCTTTCTTATCAGGACATGATTTGGTCTCAGTGGATGAGTCAGATGATGATTTGGTCTCAGTATTTTTCTTGATAAAATTTGCAGGTGACACTTTATCAGATGTTTGTTTAGTCTTTTTAGGGACAGTCATGGTCAGTGTCAAGTCAGCTAGAGATATAAGACTATTTGAAGTACCAGTAGGTTTAAACCTTTTAATTTTAGGAAGAGGAGGCAGAGGTTCCTGAGTGTCACATTCAGACTCGGAGTCAGAGGTGATCTCAGGGACAATCTCATATGGAGACCCATCAGCCTTGGTGAAAACAACTTCCTTTGAGGAATTTTTTTCTTTCCTCTTACTGTTTCCTCCTAAAGCATGAATAATATTACTAGGGACTTGCTTAGAGAGCAGTTGGTCGAGGGTGACTCTACTAAAGGTCCATTTCTCAATGACCTTCTTTAGGTCAGAGATCTCATCCTTCAGAGATTCATTTTCTAGATTTACTCTAATAATCTTATTTTGAAGGGAGCAATTCAGGGCCTTGGTGTTTTGAGGTCATTAAGTTCAGACTTACATAAGGACAACTCATGATTAAGAGAGTTGAACGTGTTAAGCAAGTTTTTCCTCTGATCCTCCACATAGTGAAGGTCGACATAGGTACAGTCTAAAACATATTATCTTTCATCACCATCAGTCATAGACAAGAGTCTTTGTACCTTTTTCATGGCGATTTCAACCTATTGTCCTGACCTAACGTCAGCCTTTCCAACAGATAGCTCATCCTTAGCTATAGCCATGAATGTCTTAACCTTAGTGACCCCTTCATCATCAGAGGACACTGATTCTTCATCCCAGTCAAATGACTCAGCACCTAACCCTTTTTCACTCTTTCCTTTGGTGATAGCATCAATCTTCTTTGTAAGGATATCAATTTCAGCCTTGAGTCCTTTGTATTTGACTCTGTAATCCTTTTGGTTGTTATCAACATTATGATTGTGTTGTGGTGTTGATTTTGTATGAAATTTAGGTTTTTTGTATGATTTGTTTGTTGAAGAATAAGAAGGTGTAGAGGTTTTGTTTGAGGTACAGTCTTTTTGAAAGTGTCTTTACTTTCCATAGGCAAAACAGGTTTCATTGGACTTGTCCATTAGCTTCTTTGCAGACCTAACCCTTCTATACCTCTTGTAGAATCTCTTTTGACTTGCAAGTACAACTCTTTCATGATACTCAGCGTTCAAGTCAGCCATGAATTCACAGCTACTCCTTAGATCTTCTTCAACATCAGAGTCATTGTCCTGCATTTGTGAGTTAGAAATCAAGGCTTTTAAGCTAGAGGCCTGAATGGTGAATCTATTTGTCTCTGACTCATAGATCTAGTCAATCAGGCCTTCTTCATAATTGTACTTGCCAAACAGAGTAGCCAAGCTATCATTTTTGATAGAGTTATTAGCCCTCTGAGTTTGATTCATACTCAAGCATTTTCTTGGCAGGCTATTAACAAACGTGGCATTGACCCAGCTTGGGGAAGGACGCAATTGTTTTCAAGATCATTTAAAAAGCATTTTAGCCTTGTGGATGTTCCATTTACTTTTTCACCCTCAAGTGCTTTAAAGGCATTGAATTTGAGTCTTAAGGTTGCAATCTTGGTATCTCTTATATCAGATGGTCCCTCATAAGCTAAAATGAAATCATTCCACATGGCTTTAGCAGTTTTACATTTAATAACAGACTTCATAACATCATTTGGTAAACAAGAGATAATGATACTTTTTAGTCTCTTATCTTGATTAGCAAGGCGTCTGTCAGCATGTAACCATTGTTTCTGAGGTTTAGGCAATGGATTTGTAGAGGTGGACAATGATAACAAAGGAACAAATGGTCCCTCTTCTATAATTTTCAGAAGATAAGGTTCAAGGCCATCAAGGTACACCAGGAACCTAACTTTTAGCTAGTAAAATCCTCTTCATTAAACTCAAGAACATTTGTGACATGAGAACCTCCTCTAGAATCAAGAAGTTGAGGGAGGTTCTCATCAACAACATTCTGAGCTACATTATTTGTAGTAGTGTTGTTTGTGTTATCAGTAGGAGTGGTGTCAACTCTGTTAGGGCTACTAGTATTACCAGTTTTTTCCCCTAAAGGTAGTGGGATAGGTGGTACAGTTCCAGACATGATTGGATCTTGATTTGTTTAAAACTAAGAACGGTTATAAAGAGTTTTATAAATCAAACCGCTATGATACCAATTGAAAGTCCCAATTTACACGTCTATATGGAAATATAACACTTATCTAAATATAAATAATACAAGTAACAACTTTTCAATCGTGTAATGCTTTATTGATATAATAAAGTATTACAGTGTGCTATAGATCGCACAAGCTGAATGACAATGTAAGATTACCCTTCGAACAAGTAAACTTGACAAAGTATCAAGTTTATAGGCAAACTTGTATAGTCCCGCTGATAGGATCAGCTTACTAGAATGTAATTTTGAAAAAGGAGTAAATGACTATAATAACGACAACAATAAAAGCGATACCATTTACTCCTACAACATTCCCTATTTATAGTGATACGAGATTGTATTCTTAGTGGGGGCAGTTGCGACGTGTCAAGAACCTTGTGGTGGACGTACAAAGCATTTAATGCATGTTCATTCTTGGAAACATCCCACCCATACTTTTGTGAACAGTTCTGCAACCTATTCACAATCTTTTACCAACTCGTACTTTAGTTCAGGCTTTAACTGAAACGCTACTTTATCCCGCCATTATGCTTTATTGAGTTTTCCTGCCTAAACACACTTAGAGAAAAGCTTAAGTTCAGGTTTTTCTTCTTCAAGGGGTAACAGGATCATCAGGGTAGTGCCACCCCTGACTCTCCTTAACCCATCAACGTATTCTTTCTACATACAGTTGATATCCATCGCAGCTGACGAGTATGTCTTCAAGTAATCTTCGGCTTCCTTGACAATGTCTTTGACTTGAATACGTCTGAGGTTGCTCGCTGAGGCTTTGCACTCAGCGAGTCCTTTCACTGCTCACTGATGCTTTGCACTCAGCGAGTCTTCATTGTTGGATGATGCTTTGCACTTAGCAAGTCTTCAATACTTAGCCTAATTTCTGTTTAACTCTAGGCAGAGATAATTGGGCTCTGAATTGGCCCAACAAAGTGGGTCCAAAACATTTAATTAGCACGATTTGGTTATGATATACGCATAGAATTTACTGGTCACAATGTTATAAGCCTTAGAAGTGCTGCAGTTTGCAGAGTGCTTAGAAATGACAGATGAATATGGAGACAAAAACTTAATCACACTAATCGAATCCTTTTTTATAGAAGTATACGTCACATGGGCCGACACAGTAAAAGCACTAGAATGTTGTGAAGAAGTTCTTCATGATGCAGAAGAATTATTCGTTATATCTAGGTGCAATACATCTTTAGCAACAATACCTTGTATGGGTTTCAATAACCACGAAATCGCCCCCAATTCAAACGTATGGAACGGTGTTGAAAACTCATTCAACAACCCAAGAAGTTAGTAGCGGAACACGATCAAAACCTGGAAGAATATTGACACACACAAGTAGAATATCTCGACAAAAGGTAGAATAAGAAGCACACGCAACATTAACCCTTAATCAAATGATTGATTAAGTTGAAAGAATGAAGTACAACGACCATCCCCCTTCGCTTCTATTTATAGAGAGTGAGGGGCAAACCTATTCAAAACCGAATAGAAATTTGCTAGAAACTAGGACTATTAAACCGATGCAACTTGGGACTCAAGTCACGACACGAACATCCTAATAATACATACTTGGCTAATAACTAATTTGACTTAACATTAAGACCCCTAGAGTAATATGAAGACTAAACATGTGTTTATATTTGGGAAGATTTGGAAAGATTGTTTCTATTTATGGTTAATCTTATTTTGTCTTATTGATTAATGTAACTAGCTTATAATTAATCATGTGTTTACTTGAAATTATTTGATTAGTAAAGGTTTATGCAAATGATTAAGTTTGTATGCAAGAAAAAATATTTTTCTTTGATCATCAACTACACTTTATAATGTCATATTCATACCTCAAGGACTAAATAACTTATTTACGTAAACTTTTACATAGTATGCATTATATTTGTTATTATCAAAACTCAAAGATCATTAAATATAAATATCGTTTTTACGCAGATATTTGTATTAACATAGCCCATTGTGATGCGGCGTCCCAAAAACTGTTAAATGTCTAGCAATCCCACTCTTAGTACATAGCTGCTCAAATTCTCGATCACTAAACTCAAGACCATTATTTGTCCTCAGCTTCTTAACCGTCCTCCTAGTATAATTCTCTACTAACTACTTTCACTCTTTGAACTTTTCAAATGCCTTGTGTTTGAACATGAGAATATAAACTCATACCCTCCTAGAATAATCATCAACAATAGATAAGAAGTACCTCTTACCTCTTAATGATTCCACCTGAGACGGACCACATAAGTCTGAATGAACATAGTTTATCACTCCCTGAGTAGTGTGACTTCCTACACCAAAACTAACTCGATCTGACTTTCGCTGAACATAATTCTCACAAAAATCAAGCTTACCTAGACTCTTCTTGCCAAACAGCTCATGCTTTTCCAGCACCTATAGTCTCGCCTCGCTGATATGTCAAAGTCTTTTGTTCTAAACCTGCGCAAGACTGAATTTTTCTTTAACACACTAGCATTAAGCTCACCTGCCACTGCATAGTTATCCAAATAGTATACGCAATTATCCCTTCGAGTATCAAATAAAACAACCCATGAACCATTAATCACCTTGACTTTGCCCCACTGCAATTTTATGGTATATCTATCTTTTTTAAGAGTTCCCAGCGATACCAAGTTTCTTTTTAATTCAGGATTATACCTGACATTTTAAAACACAAAACTTGACCCATCTTTTAGTTGTACCCTTACCTTGCCACTACATCTGATCTTCCACTCCCTATTGTCGCCCAACACTGAACTGTCCCTATCACATTCCATAAAATTAAAAAATAAATCTAACATGGGAGTCATGTGGTATGAACCTCTTGAATCCATGATCCAATCAAGCAGAGCATCTACACTCATCATCATCATCACCTCAGAACCGTCATAAATTGAACCACTAGGCTTGGTTGATCATCTTTCTTGATGAAAATGTTGACTTCTTGTGATTGTTCTTCGGATAATTTATCTCCAAGTGATCCTTATATTTGCAAATATAACACTTGATTCTTCCACCTCGAGACTTCGATCTTGACTTTCCCCTTGATTGATGTAAATCTCTACGATCAGTTATTCCCCTCACATATAATCCTTCACCATCATCCCCTTCGCTTTAGACCTTTCTTTGATTTCCTTTGAATTTAGTGTGGCCATCACGTCTTCCAAAGTCAAAGCTTCATGTCCATAGAGCAAGGTATCCACAAAGTGTTCGTATGACGCTAGTAAAGAAGTGATTAATAATAAAGCAAGATATTCATCCTCAAATTTTACCTCAATATTTGCTAAATCAGAAACGATTTTGTTGAACTCATCTATATGCTCAGAAATTTTTCATCCAGCC
The DNA here is from genome assembly GCA_026074375.1 of Tanacetum coccineum. Classification (NCBI taxonomy): domain Eukaryota; kingdom Viridiplantae; phylum Streptophyta; class Magnoliopsida; order Asterales; family Asteraceae; genus Tanacetum; species Tanacetum coccineum. The sequence continues at coordinate 14,316 of BQNB010035593.1, forward strand.
GATATGTAGAAAGTATACACCTTCTCTTTTATGTATAACTTGTTGGCCAAGGACTTTGTCATGTACAAAGCCTCGAGCTTTGACCAAACCCTCACTGCAGTCGTCTTCGCGGTAACCTCTCTCGAAACCTTGTTACCTAAACACAAAATCACGACACTGTGAGCTTTCTTGTTTAGCTTAGCTTTCGCTTCAGCTTCCATATCCGCTGGTAAAACTTCCATAGTTGCTTCACATCCATTTTGGATTAATAAATAACGCATCTTTATACTCCATAACCCGAAATCACCATTTCCATTGAATTTCTCGATGTCAAACTTGGCTCCCGTCATTCTTTATCCCTTTGTCGATCAATAACCTTTATAATATTTAAACCTTACAAAAATCAACAAAGTATTTGTGCTAAAGGAATACTTCAAATTCATAACTTTTGTTTTAAGAATAAAACACAAAATAAAAAATACCCTTGGACTTCTCCCACCAAGATTTCAAAGAGTCTGATTTTTATAATCCCTCTTAAGTACCTACGTTGATTTTTTTCCTTTTATAAGCCAAAGAACAAAAGACAAGACTTGGTTATTATTCTTCTTCTTCATCAGTACCTTGACAAAGAACCCGAAAAACGACACCATAACGGTGGTTGATCTTTGATAACTAAAAAACCAACAAACCTTGAACCTTCTTTAACTCGTGTCGACAATCTCAAAAACTTAAAAATCCAAGAACCTTTGAAGTCTTCTTTGTCGCAAAACCCAGAGTCAAAACGAACTTCAAAGAACCCTTAATGTTGATGATAAATCTGTTGTACCTTGTTGTCCTCTTAACTGAACACCAAGAACCTTCACTTTGATCGAACCTAGCTTCTCTAACCTTCGAACCAAGGCTTTGATACCACTTGTTGTAAACTCTGTCAACAACCCAAGAAAGTAGAACACGATCAGAACCTAGAAGAATATTGACAAACAAAAGCAGAATATCTTAACACAAAGTAGAATAAGAAGCACACGCGATATTAACCTTAATCAAATAATTGATTAAGTTGAAAGAATGAAGTACAATTACCATCCCCCTTCACATCTATTTATAAAGAGTGAGGGAGAAACCTATTCTAAACCGAATAGAAATCTGCTGGAAACTAGGACTATTAAACCGATGCAACTTGGGACTCAAGTCACGACACGAACATCCTAATAATACATACTTGACTAGTAACTAATTTGACTTAACATTAAGACCCCTAGACTAATATAAAGACTAAACATAACAAACAAGATTACATCTTCAAAGAAACCGGAGAGAATATATGATGACTTGGTGGCATAGATATGTATCTTTGCCAATTATAAAGTTCTACACACATGTAATCCAAGCTATAACTGCTCGTGGCATGAAACATGAGACTATTAGCAATTAAGGTCCTTATTGGGATATGTGAAAAGTATTATTCCTTTACTAAACCGGGACTTTGGTGTTTAATGATGCAAGTCCTTTTAAAGCAGTTTCGCTGTCTGAAGCAGATCAAAGGAATCTGTCAGAAGATATCGTGGAACTACTTCCATACCAAAAGGGGGTTATTGGCACATCATTTCTTTTAAGGCTTCTTCGGACCGGGATGATCTTACATCATGTGAGTCCATTGTGAAAACAAAATCTTGAGAAATGAGTTGGTGCTCGGAGCCTAGTTAGATACTATTGTTTTAGAAGATATACTGATACCAAATCAAGGAATCAACTATTTAGAGAATTTGTATAATATTGATTGATTTAAGAATACTTGAATATTTCATGTCTATGGATCAGCCTCCTAAGTGTGTTATGTTCTCTATGTTACCTTGTATAGTTGAAGATGGAACCGAGGATTAGACCGGGACTTAGTTATTAGGATCAATGAGATCAGTGGCTAACCTAGTTGACTCGTTTCTTGCTGGTGGCAGTTGATGTTAATCCGAAGCTATCAAGATCTCATTCTATTCATGCTTCTATCCCTGACTAGTGAGTGCAAGCTCCTTAAGAAAAAAGAAGAAGAAGAGACGATTTATTTGGCTAAAACTTGATTGATTGCTTCATTGATTACATTATGAAACCTTTAAATAGACGCTTATGAGATAATCTCATATAACACAAATACTTATCCTAACATGACTCCAACACATATCCTAACACGACTCCAACACATATCCTAAACATAATAAACTATGACACTTATCCTAAACCAATGGCATAACACTCCCCACTCCTTCGAAACTACATTGTCCTCAAGGTGTTGTCTAAAAAAATCTTGATTCCGGGATCCCATGTTTGAGTTGTAAATTTGCCTCTTGCAGATCATACTCAAAGCCTAAAATATGCTTACATAAATACTGGCACAGCCGTCCGGCAATGAGTTCAAGTATTCTTTCACTACTTTGATTGAAAATCAACTCAACTTGATTGGCATCGTAATACTTTAATTCCACTATTAAAATGGACACACTTTCCATTTTCTTACTTTTTAGTCACGGCTTTATATTTTAACACTACATCAGGCTGTTAGGAACTTTACTTGTTTTGATAGTTTCCACCTGGTTCGGCTTATGGCGAGTCATTTCCTCAAGATCTTGAACATGTACCCCTGTGTTTAGGTCGTTTGGTTTGCCGATGGTGGTGGTGGATCATTCGTCCTTAAAACAGGCCTCGGTGATACAGGCTTTGAAGAATGCTTCTCCTAAAGTTATATGATTCGACCTTAATAGTTCCCAAAGTTGTAGGCTCGTAAAGCGTGCTTCCGTCGCACGGGATAATGAAAAAGCTTCGCCTAAAGTTGTGGGGTTTGACCTTAAGAGTGCACATTATAGAGCCGGTTTAAGTCCAGATATATTAAATGTTGTAAGTAAGTTTTTAGAGATCACGGTTTATCAATTTATAAGTATCTCAAACTCACTTTGATATTCGGTCACCGTACCCATTTGCAAGAGCATAGATAATGCGTATTCCGCGTCTCGATCGCTGCCGCCCGATGCCATGAATAGTACTCCAGCGAACAATAACTCGAAGAATAGTAAAAAAAATTAGTGATCAACTGTACCTCGTGAACAGTGTTATTATTTTTTTGGAACCCTAAATCGGAGCCCCTCTCAATGAAAGCACAAATTGATACGACCTGGTTTAGGTTGTATCGGATAGTAGCACCACTTCAAGTGTGTGCAAGCTCCTTAAGAAAAGAGAAGAAGAAGAAGAAGAGACTATTTATTTGACTAAAACTTGATTGATTGCTTCATTGATTACGTTATGAAACCTTAAATAGACGCTTATGAGATAATCTCATATAACAAAAATGCTAATTCCTCCTACAAAAATGTTCTATAAATCCTTTTACGCATAGGATCCTGACACATGGCAGAACTGACGGTTTGGATTTGGAGAGAGATCAAGTGGAAAAAATAGATATTATATGATTGTGTGTGTAGGAGGATAAGTAGGTTGATTTGGTAGGAGGATTTAGCAATGCTCCTCATATAACACAAATACTTATCCTAACATGACTTCAACACATATCCTAAACATAATAAACTATGACACTTATCCTAACCAAATGGCGTACCAGACTATATGCTCATCGTGTTTCAGAAAGTAAAATAGTAGTGTTATTTAACTATACTAAATAGATTTTGCATATGACAACTTACCTTGTAATTTAAATCGTATACCCTCATAACATATTAACCAATATACATTGTAAGCTCGAACTCCTAACTGTAATAATGTTTCTCGACCTGAGTATGATGCTACTGATTGTTGTTATTACTTGCATATTGTATATGCCCATTAGAATGTTTACCATTTAATTTGTATTCTTGAGTTCATATTTTATGTTAATGGCTAAATTCATAATATATATTGTATGGTGTAAAAGGGCATATCAACAAGACATGTTCGCCTATTTTTAGCTTGTTAAGAATACATGGACATTTATGTCATTTTATATTTTGTAATTACAACTTATAGCCAAGGTTATAAATAGCGTGAGGTGTAACGTGGCGGTATGACTAAGCCTTACGTCTTTGCGGTTATGGCGTAGCCTTTGTGTTTATAAGGCGTAGCTTAGGGCGGCCCAAAATATGAAAATTTTTATATCATATTTCATATATATTGAGTTTACATAAAGCGTTATACATATGAATAAAGTTAAAAAAAACTATTCTTACATGTAATATTCTTCATTTTGAAAAAAAATAAAAATTTATCGGAGTTGAATCTAAAAGGCTCGCCACGCCTCACGCCTTAGCGCGCCTTATCGTGCATTTTCACGCCTCATCTTACGCCACGCCTAGAGTCGATGTCTTGATCCATTTCGTAACTGTTGGGATTTAATAACCTAGGTAACCAATTAGCTACGAGTACGCATCGGATGGATCTAGTTTTAGCATATAGATTAACACATATAAATTAAACAAGTAATTTACTAACCTTTTGTTTAATGATAAAAATCAAAAACTAACACCTGATCTTGATCTTGAAAACATAGCGGTTAAATTACCACATCTACGATTGCTCACACAAATACGTCAAACAAGTACGCCAAGTTGTCGAGCCTTGACTTCACGAACCAAACACCATGTGTTGAACCGATTACCAAACGCACCCTTATGAGCTTGAACTAATTGAAAACCAAGTAAGCCCTAATTAGGGTTTTCACCAAAAAACCTAGAACTGAATTTTGTTAGGGTTTTAAAACCGTAACCGAAAATCAATTTAGGGTTAAATTCGGTTAGGGTTTAATAGCCAAAACCGAAAACCCTTAATTGAGTTTTGTGTATCGTCGAGCTAGGAGAACACCAAACAAACACCTTCGTGTGTAGATCTTGAATCGTCGAACAAGGAGGATAAACAAAGTCAAGAACCTTAAAGGGATCTTGATTGAAATTCGGTTGGAGGGGAAAGGCTAAAACCGAAAACCCTTGTAAGGGTTTCAGTCAAATAAAGGAGAGGGAGAGGGACCGATTTAGGGTTTTGATTTGTGATGGGTTTATGATATGTGTGAAATACACATATCCGTTTATACCAAAATTAACCCTAAATGACCAAAAACACAGTGAAAATAGCAAAAATATGCTTGTTTTGTGTTTGTGTGTATGCAGGTACGGATAAGACAAAAATCACAAGAAAACCGTCAAAAACGGGCAAACACGGACACGAGGAACGAAAGAGCACAAAAGACACCCGGATCCAAAGCCCAAAAGTCCAAGCCCAATTACCCATACCCGGCCCAAAACCCTAAACCATAACCCTTTACACTAAGTCCAGGGACCAATCTTGCCAAGTTTGGAATAACATTTACACTTGGTCTTTTATTAAACAAAGAGAAGGATCTAGTTTGCCAATAGCCCAAAGTTTAAATCCATTTTACCCGTTTTCAGTTATAAAAAGGGGCCAAGAAGTAAAAACACTATTCATCATCCCTTCCAAAAATTGCCACGCAGTCAAATCAAAGGGCTTTTACAAATTAAAGGGTAAGGAGGACAATTCATGGGCTAAAGTACACATGGGCAGGGTCATTACATCATCAAACGTACCCTATTGGATAATCCTAACAAAGAGAAGACACGGTGGCAAATGAAGAAAGCACAAAATTGATGGGTTTTACACTGGATTCACACACAGAACAAACACAAATGTCTCAATCATGGATTGCCATACTGGCAATCAGTGTGAGATCATTTAGTGATTTAACGGCTCAGGATGACTCTCCAATGATTAGAAGATCGTACGGATATGATTAGAAGGAGCGTGTAGAGCAAGGAAAGGCTAGAAGGTTCAGTTTATGGCTATAAATAACACGCTCACACATACACATTTCATCTTCTTTTTGAGTTTTTAGAATAGTAGTAGCTTTTAGCTTAATTTTAGTTTTTTTTAGTTAAAATGTAATTTCACTTTTTAAATCTCTTGTAATCTGTTTTGGATCATTAATAAAAGTCTCATTTAGTCTAAATAATCTTGTTTTCATTTATAAGCTCTCATTTCCTCAAATACATACTCTACTATTTCATAAGCTTGTCATAAGCTCATTTTAGCTCTCTAAGACTCTAAGCTTATATTGAGTTTAAATCAGTCTTAATTAATACATAAATCCTAAAATCAGCTTAATTACTTTTGTTATTTGGACTTAGAAGCTTTTGGAAGGTGAGCCAATCATGGAAGGGCTCACAAGAACTTTACTGGCTTATCTCTGATAAGCCAGAGTTGTAGATAAGCTCTAAGAGCCTATAAGCTTCTGTTAAGCTGAAGCCTTTTGTAAGTTTCCTATTTACTTTACTTATCTTTATTTCCTTGCTTTAAAATTGCTTAGTTATTTACTATTTGCTTAATCTGCTTAATATCTAGCTTATTGTGCTTATTTACTTTTAGTTGAGCATATTAAATCATGTTCTTAATCTGTTTTGTAAGCTTTAGCATTCTAGATCTTAGTTTGTCATTTATTTGTCTTAAAAATCATAAAAACCAAAAAATTAGATATCATAGTTGTAGATCTTTAATTCTAGCCTATTTAGTTATGGATTTATGTTTGTTAAGCCTGTTATAAGCTAGTTTCCATCTGGTAATTAGGTCTTGATAATTAGATTTCAAATTATTAAGCTCATCTAATTCTGTCATAGTTCTTAAGGGGTGTTTAGAATAACTAGGTTTGACCACTTAGAGTCAAACTAAGTGGTGAAATTTGATTGAGTTAGTTTTGTTATCATGTAAAACTAGTAGTTAAATAGTTTTCATAAGTTAGTTTTCAAAATTTTAATAAGTTTGAGCTTATTTTGTTTGTGTCAGCACCAAGGCAATTTACCTTTCTTCTAGCTTGTTAAAATTTGATCCAAGCTTGTTAAGGCTTGGTTTGTGTTAGATTTGTGTTTTGACACACTAAAATAGAGTGTGTACTGCATGATTTCCCTTAAGGAAACCTGCATTTGTGTTTTACTTCTTGTCAAATTGCATCAGCCAATTACATTAGCAGTAGTAACATAAGTTACTACTGTTGACTTTTCTAGCATCATTAAGGTTAGTTAATGTAGGATTTAGGATCTTAATTTCAGCTAGCTTAAAACTCACATATAGCTTAATAAAGTCTCATTTTTCATTTTTTAGCTTAATTCTAGTTTGCATTAGCTTCTAAAAGTCATCAAAAATCTTTAAAAAAAATCAAAAACAATAGTAACTAGTTTTAAGATTTAATCTTAGATTTCTAGCTTATAGCATATGTTTTTATGAGTTGGATTTTTAGCTTATAAATTGGTTAATAAGTCAGGGTTTAGTATAGCTTATTATACATTTTAGCTTATAGAGTTTTTGAGCTTTTTGAGTTATTTACTGAGTTTGCTAAATTGATTAGTAGATTTAGCTAGCTTCTAGTGTTTTTATTCCTTTTATCTTTTCATTTCTAGCTTGTAGACATCCTAAGCTTTAAGTAGTAGCTTTTACTTTTGATTTTGAGCTTAATTTGAGCTTTGTGCAAGTGATTTAGTCAAAACAAGCAATTTTGAGCTTAAAAGCTCACTTTCTGTATTCAGTAGTTTCATAAGCTCTTAGAGAGCTTATTTCTCACTTTCAGCTTATGTTGTTTTTATAAAAAGTGCTTAAAAATGTATGTTCTATAATTTCCAATTTTTGGTTTTGAAAAATAAAAAAATTACAAAAAAAGGGGTGTTGCCAACCTAGAACCCGTGACCTCTCCCTCACAAACCATGCATGTTAACCATTATGCTACAATAGCTCATCCGTGAGCTATTGTACACATTTTAGTTTTAACCTTTCTTTGGGTTTAAGCCCATATTATAAGCCGTAGCACATAAGCTCAATTACCCAGCTTATTAGATAAGCTGGGTAAGTTTTCTTATTTTTCCCTAAAACTTTGTTGCATTTTAGACTTTTTCTAAATTTTTCGTATTTTTCCATTTAGTAGATTATTTTTAATCATTTTTCTTAGGTTTTAATTTTCGAAAATACATTAAAAATAGAAATAATTTTCAGAAAAATACAAAAAAATAGTTTTTAGCATTAGATTAAATACTTTTAGGTTTACATTCAGAAAAATCATTTTCACCACTTTTAGATTTTAATTTTCATTTTTGAGCTTTTATTTTTATTTTTAAAAATAGGATTTATTTTTAAAACATATTTTCTGAGTCTTTAATGTTATTTAGACTTTTCTAGGTTTAAAAATGCATTTTTCTTAATTTTTAGGACTTATATTTGCTATTTCTATGATTTAATTAGATTAATTATGTTTTAATTCATACTAAATTCAAAAATAATCAAAAAAATATTTTTCATTTTCCTAAAATTTTCTTTTGTCCTGTTTTAGGTTTAGAAATTTAGTTTGCATTTTTAAGAGTTAGTTTTGCCTTAATTGCTTAATTGTCGCATTTTATTTGTTCCCGTTATTTGTTTAATTGTTTTGTGCTGTCTTATTTAATTGTCTGCTGTTTAACTTGTAGTATTTATAGATAATACAATTCAACTTTTCCTCTCATTCAAATCATAATCCAAGCTAAGCGTTGTTTCAACTTCAGCAATGTTAGTTGGGGAAACGAACTGGTTGTGAGCAAACATCCGGATAACTTAGTATAAATTTATTATTTACTATATATATGTTTCGAAATTTTCTTAGAAGGCTTCTTTGGGAATTATTCTCTATACTTTTGTGTATTAATATAATATAGTGTATAGATTCTCACGAATCAATTTTTGGCGCCGTTGCCGGGGACTTGTGTTAAAGATTCCGTCGTTTACGTTTGGTGATTTTGGTTTGAAGATCCTTTCGTCCTCGAAAGTTTTATTTTTGTTAAATATTTCAAAAAATCCAAAAAAATTAAAAAATATAAAAGTAAAAAAATATTTTCTTTTACTTTTTAGTATAGTTATCATATAAAAATAAAAAAAACCAAAAATAAAAAATAAATCAAAAATATAAAAAAAAATTTAAATCTACAAAGTTGGTAAACGAACACCAACATATAATACTCTCAATCGAGGTATTATCATAAATAAGTTCCGGTGAACTTGCAAAGTTCCCAAATCGAACAAAAGATTCAAAAACTTGCCATTTGTGTCACTTACGAAATACGGCTCACCTTTAAGAGCAATTTTTTAAGAGCTTATCTGTGAAGTATAGTTGATTAATTATTTGGTTTAGTTGTCTCTCGTTTTGTGTAATAAAATATGTGTTTAAAAAATCGAAAAAAACCATAATAACTCTCATTAAAACCTCTTTTTCATTTAATTCTTTTTCACATCCTTCTTTATTTTTAATTCTTATGGCGTCTCATCATTTGAATCCCCTTTACGCAATTAAAGAATGCTCATCTTGTAGAAAGTTGCTTGTACACTAGAGAATGTTGTTCTATAGGTAGTCTTTAAAAGATGATTCTTGTTCGTACCCGACTCCTCTACGTGTTGTTGCAAATTGTGGAAACCCCCGGTTTCTTGATGGTTCCGTAATTGTCGTGGATGTGCTCTTTTTACAAGAAATTCGAGGAAGATTTGCTGCTTTACTTATTGTGTTGTGAAAATGGATTTTCCAAGACTCTCAAGATACTTCGAATCATCGATGAACATACCCAACGTTATTAATGCTCTTCAAGAGCTAATCGTTGTCAATCAAGACCCCGGTGTAAAGTCTTTGCAAGGTCCTCCACTTATTAACCAAAATTGTTGTTACGAGTGCGGTGATTCAATATGTTGGATTTTTTGTCAACTATTGCATTTGCCAAGTTTTGTGGGGAAAGGTGCTCATTTTTGGTTATAATTCGACCACCAATGTCTAATTATTTCTAAACCAGAGCCATGTAATCAAACCAGTGATAAACTTTCGCAAACTTTGCCAAGATTTGATCCAACGTGCTATTTCGAAAGAGAAGTTTCAAAACCTAACTTTGTTGATGATTCTCCTAACGTTTTCAACCCACCTCCACAAACATCAACGTATTCTTGTGAGTTATGTGGAAACGATGCTCATTTTGGTTACGATTGTCCAACACAAGTTTCGTTTTATCCGAACCCGTGTTTCGATCAAAACTTTGATTATAACTTTCCACAAGCTTCACCAAGTTTCATTGATGTTTTCAACAATCTAATATCTTCTTTGTGCTATTTGAGGAGGTCCTCTCACTATGATTATCCAATGTCAAGCATTTAATGAATCCGTACTATGAACCTAATCCGATTTATGTTTCTTCCAGTTTTGACCAACCACAACCCCCTCAAGACTCAGTCGATCATCAAAGATTTCTACAAGCCCTCGATAAAATACAAGAAGAGCTTGAAGAAATATACACAGATCGAAGAAAGATAAAATATAGGATATGTGTATCGAGAAGAATGAGGCATGAGCTGCTATAGGTTTGATTACGGAAATAAGATATCACGATTTATTTGGGTTATAAAGATTTCGAAGGCGAGAAGATTGATGGAATAAGTAGCGACGAAGATTGTGAGATTAGAATTCTCGGTAAACTTAAGCAGTTTTTAATGAACGGCGGTCAGCGAAGTACGAAAAAAGGATGAAGTTTCAATGAAGAACAGTATTCTGCTTGTCCTCGTCGCGAGCTTTCTACATACTTTTGACGCGTGGATTGATTAATATTCATTTAGGAGAGTATTATTGCTCGTATGTTCTACGTCCTAAAGCATCTCACACCCGACTAATCGATCGAGCGGCTCGAGAATAACTCTCTAAAGTATGGGGGACAAGCATCTTAATATATTCCAGAAACAGAATCGGCACGAAGTATCAAAGTCTAGTGTCGAGAACATTATCCCTATCTAACGTGTGTTCTCGAGGCGTTTTTTCGACGATCTCGAGCGTGATGTGCTACCTTTGATGATAATCGTGTTACATGTTGAGTTCGATCTTGTGGTAATCTTTGATTAACCCGTGTATACTTCGATTGTTCATTGTCTTCTAAGATCGATTCCTATATCTCGACGGAGTTCCTCTGGTGAACTCGCTCATATTGCTCTAATTCAACCGGGAATTGTTGAAGCCGATTTTTGATGCCAAGATGATGATACTTCGAAGTTGATGACTGATTCTTATTGAGAATATCGAATACGTTGGAAGCATTACCCTCTCCAATATGGAGGTACGATACTTTAGAGGTGGAGAATGAAGATCAAGAAGAGAAAGCGTTTGACTAAGGAAGGATATTTTTCAAATCTAAGACATTATTCTTCATGAGAAATTATTAAACGTCCATCGTCTTATTACTAATATCGAATCTTTGAAAAACAACCCTACTCCTGATTTTGTGCTCAAGTCTCCCTCTTCAATTCCTATTTCCGTCACGGTGTTAAGTTGAATTCTGTTTTCTTTGAGTGAGTCCGATACTTCTCTTTCTCATTCAAGCTAAAACTCTTTACCTAATTTCGTGACTTTCAGCCTATCATACGGAAGAGCGAGAAGTGCAGTACCAATATCATGTGATAATATCTCTCTTCTCCGAGTTGTGATTCGTTTCTTTTTGAGTTGAGCACCCATTCAGGGAGGGGTTGGATACTATTGTTGTTATTTTGATACATATCAATTGATCTTCTTTTAGAATTTCTGAGTTGGAATTAATTTCACTTTGAACTCCGTCATTTCCTGTCCTCCTTCGGTGGAACCACGGATGTGAGTTTAGCTTTGTTATGTAAGGAACGATGCACCCAAGATAAACGATTTTGATGAGCTTAATGGAGATGAATGTTTTGACCCAGGGGGAGGAGAGATTAATTTTGAAGTTGACGATTCCTTCACATTTGTCACTTGGATTTTTCTCCCGTTTCTCACCTACCCTGTGGTTTCTCCTTTACTTTCCTCTACTAAAAATGAGGATACCATTTTTGACCCTGGCATCTTCACTTAAAGCCGGTGGCCTCTCATCGGGATGGAACTTTCATATGCTTTAATGTTTGTCCAAACATTAATGAAAGCCCGATTGAGATTTTCTCTTCCATTTACACTCTCTATAAGGACGAATGAATTCAGGGATCGAGTCAAGCTAAGTGACTCGGTTATAAAAAACAAGCCGCTTCGTGGGAGTTCACCCCATGCTTATCCTTTTCTTTCTTCTTTCTATTTTCTATTAAATAATGTGTTGTGATGTGTTGAGGCTTGTACTCTTCCGTTCTTTGTGTTTGTACTTGTGATTTTTGTAGGATTGAACCAACAATTTTTGAAGACTCTCGTGTTCGGTGTTGTGTCCCGGTTCACTCGAGCTTCCTATCCTTTGTTTGAAATTAGTTTGGGGAGATCCGATATCCTTTCATATTATTGATTCACGTTTATCTTTGCATAATTAATAAACGGCTTAGATTTGCGTAGAACCCGGCCTTAAACATTGAGGACAATGTTTCGTTTTAGTTTGGGGAGGGAATCTATCGATTTGATGTTACCTGCTTATTATTTTGTTCTCACGTACCCGTTTTCCCGCAAAAATAGCAAAAATTTTAAATTTTTAAGTTTTTATTTGTAAAAAAAAAGTGTTAAGACACGAATGTAGGTTTTCCGTTGGTGAGAATAAGAAGTATTTTTTGACCCGATCGAGCATGTTGAGTTCTAGCTTTCTCCCTTAACAATTTGTGATGATCAGTTTGTGCTAGTCTCATGTAGACTTTTATACATTGCTAGATTGAATCTATTGTAAATGAAAGGACTTGTGTAATCACAAGATAGATTTTAAATATGCCAAGTTGGATTTAATATAGGCTAAGTATTTGTGAATTTCTTTATTAGAGATTTTAAATTGCAAAGTAAGGAGATGATCATGTGTTGATACGAATTAGATGTTCTAACAAGGTTTATTGAAAACTTAAGGATTGTTAAGAATTATTTGTGGGTTTTCTTCCGAAGTTGCTTATAAAATGATTAATTTATTACGTTTTCTCTTTAATTTTACAAATTAGAGGTTTTACTCTGTAAGAGTATTATCTTACATATTTAGAGAAAAAGTTTTATCGATGAAGTCAACATCATTTATAAATAAGAATTTTAGTTCAAGTTTATACTTTGGTTTACTAAACGAATGCGCTTTTATATTTGACGAGAAAGATAGTGTAATAAAATGTGTGTAGTTAAAAAAAAATTAGTGGTAAATCAGAAAAAGGATGCTAATCACTTTAGTGTTATTAATAAATATACAAACTCCATCGTAATAAAGTACAATGGGGCATTTGTCGGTTTGCTCTCGACTGTTTTATTTGTGACATCGAAAAGAAAGGTGTGGAGGATGTATATTAGGGTTGGTATCATTTTAAGTACACGGACTCTTGTCCGAGGGTGACCGATGTAGTAGTCGGGAAAGAATGTTGATACCCGGTTCCTGTAATATGTTAATAAATAATAATGTTGCACAAGTTAGAAAATAAATAGTTAAAAAGTTTCCTTTTCTAAATACAAAGTATTACTTTTGAACCAAAGTTTGTAAATGTCTACAAGGTTTATTTATCGGCAAGTTTCATGCGTCTCGATTATTATTATTCCGGATGGTGGTATCAAAACAACTTTTAGCACTTACACGTTGACGGTGGGATGCTGAGAAGAAAGTCATTCTGGGGGGGCATGTGAAATCAACGATTGTCCCTTCGAAAAGGAAGGTTTTTGTTTGCTTTTTTGAGTTGTGATCTACTATGTTATTAAACATATTTTCCAAAAGGCCCTTGCTGTAAAGTTTAGTGGATTTCATCCTATCTATTTTGTAGATTTGATGGTTTAAATTAATATTGGAAAACTAAACACTTAATATATGATATGTGTCGAGGGGAAGAGTAAATTACAAGTTGTATTTATAAGGTAGTCTTGCATCTTAGCTCGTATTAACAGTGATCTTATTTTTAAGCTTGAATGGGAAAAAGTGAAAAACGGGCAATGATGAGTTATCTTTTAGACATTAATCGTGCTTGTTTTTTTCTATGATCCTTAAAAGTTACCAATAAGGTAATGATAACAATACATTATGTCACACAAGACAAATATGTAGTTGTATGTTAGATAGTTTATCAAGAAGAAAAATAAACATAAAAAATAAAAATCTTTGGTGAAAATAGGAAATGGGTGTTTTATAATTGTGAACTCATATGGTCTCTCAACTAAAAATCTTTTTCTACTTTTTCGCAAAGGTTTTGGGGAGGAAGTTTCGAGGTATTTGGTTAATAAGGATGTACTATTGCGTGAGGACTACGGCAATCGTTTAGTTTGAGGGAATTGATATGTGTAAAATACACATATCCGTTAAACACCAAGAATGACCTAATATGACCAAAAAAAACATACTAAAAATGGCAAAGATATACTTGTTTTGTGTTTTGGTGGGGTAGGTACGGATAAGACAAAAAATCACAAGAAAAACCGTCAAAACGGGCCAAAAACATGGATTACGAGAACGGAAGAGTTTAAGTTCCAAGGTGTTGCAAGAGCCGGAAGCCAAAGCCAAAAAGTCAACTCTCAGTCAACCAAAGTCAAAGTCAACACTAGAAGACAAAAATCCAAAGTTACAAATCTAGTCCCTCAAGTTTCCAAAGTTACACAAATGATCCCTAAGCTTAATGGGCCAAATTCTCCCAAAACAAAAGCCCAAAATCCTAAGCCCATAACCCTTTTATACTTAGTCCAGGGACTTGTTCTGCCAATTTCAAAACTATTACACCATTTTCTTATAAACCACAAGGACTGACTTTGCCAATCACCCAAAGTTTAAATTCTTTTACTCGTTTTCAGTTAAAAAATGGCACCAAGGGTTTTGTTACTATTCATCATAGTTCACAAACATTACCCTTCCTGCATATCAAGGGGGCATAGTCTCAATCAAAGGAAGAAAGACAATCCAAAGTTTATTGAACAACACTGGCCAGGCCAGGGTAATCACGTCGCATCAAGACTTTATTGGTTGGTTGAAAACCACTAGGGGAATGCCAGTTGGACACTGAGAATACCACAAAGGACGGGGATTTGTATATCGGGCTCACTCACAGAAAACAAAATACAAGTGCATCATCACAAGAATTGCACGCTGGCAATGTGTGAATCCAAGACCTTGATCACCGGCCTAATAAACGAACTCACCAATGATTGATGGAATGTACGGTGTTGATTAAAAGGAGCGTGTAGAGCAAGGAAAGACTAGAAGGTTCAACTTGTAGCTATAAATAGCACTCTCACACACACACAATATGGATCTTCTTTTTCCTTATATACACCTAGATTAAGCTTTTAGAAGTGTGTTGTATGTGTGTTGCTTATATAACTTTCTTTAAATGTAATTTTCTTAAAAAGCTTTTGTAGTATAATTTTCCAAGCATTGTACTCTTTTATTTTGTTATGAAACAAAGTTTGGTTTTAATAAGATGTTTTTTATTCATAAGCTCTGTATTCATGTTTATATGTTAGCTTAATGTTCTATAAGTTACTATGAATAAAGCTCTTGCAAGTCTATAAGTTGTGGATAGGCTACATTGTCATTTAATCTACTTAAATCATAAAATCAGCTAAATACCTTGTCTATTGGATTATAAGCTTTTGGAAGGGGATCTAAAGATGGAAGGGATCCCAAGGACTTTACTGGCTTATCTTAGGATAAGTCAGAGCTGTTGATAAGCTCTATGAAGCATATAAGCTTCTGTTTAGCTGAAGCTTTCTGTAAGTTCTCATTTATTTCCTTTTGTCTTTAAAATTTTTGCTTAAATAATAGCTTATTTGCTTATTAGTTTTGTTTGAGTGCTTATCTAGTGCTTATCTGAGCTTATCTTAATCTTTTTGTGCTTATTAATATCTGAGAATATAGTTTTTTTAAAAAAAAAAATTTAGGAATTAGATCATAGTTTACTTTATATCTTGTTTTAAAATAATAAAAACAAAAAAATAAGTAGCTTAGCTTTAGATTCTTAATTCTAGCTTAAATTAGTTGATGATTTGTGTTTGTTAAGCTTGTCATAAGCTAATTAATATCTGGTAATAAGGTCTTGTTAATTAGATTTTAATTTCATAAGCCCAAATGAAATCTGTCTAAGTATAAAGGAGTGTTTGGTTCAGTGTGTTTTGACTTTAAATAGTCAAAGTAACTTGAATTTTTTTTCTTTGGTCACTTTTGTTTACATATTTGATTAAGTTTTAAAGAGGTTTTCTAAGTTAGTTTAAGCTTAAAATCATCTTGTGGCTTATTATTCTTGTCTCAGCACCGGGGGAGCTTTTTCCTCTAATAATTTCTTTGAATTTTTTATCCAAGCTTCATTGAGCTTGGATCTTGCTTGTGTTGGTCTAAAACTCATTCAATAGGAGTGTGTTGTGCAGGATTGACCACAAAGGTGTCTATCCTGCCACTTTTGTTTTTGCTAACTCTGTCATTACAATCTGCAATAGTAAAGATCTGTTATATGCAGGATTTTCTAGCATCATTTAGGTTAGTTAATGTAGGATTTAGGATCTTAATTTTAGCTAGCTTAAAACTCACATATAGATTAATATAGTTTAAATCTCATTTTTCATTTTTTTACTTTAATTCAAGTTTGCATTAGCTTCTAAAAGTCATCAAAAATCTTTAAAAAAAATCAAAAACAAGTTGTGTAATTGTTTTTGGATTTTATGTTCTTTTTAGATTCTAGCTATTATTGCATTTGTTTCTATGGGTTGGATTTTTTGCTTATATATGGTTAATAACGTTTTCACAAGCTCAGGGTTTTGTATAGCTTTTTTATTGAATTTTAGCTTATAGAGTTTTTGAGCTTTTTTATTGTGTTTTATTTAACTGGTTTGCTATTTTGATTAGTAGATTTAGCTAGCTTGCTTGTGCTTTTATTACCTTTAAGCTTTCATTTCTAGCTGTAGACTTCCTAAGCTTTCAGTTAGTAGCTTTTACTTATGATTATTTGAGCTTATTTTGAGCTTTTGTCGCAACAGGTGATTTTGTCAAAACAAGCAAATTTTGAGCTTAATAGCTCACTTTCTGTATTCTAGTAGTTTCATCAAGATCTTAGAGAGCTTTTTTCTCTCTTTCAGCTTATGTGTTTTATAAAATGCTTAAAAATGTGAGTTTATAGTTTCCAATCTTTTGGTTTGAGAACATAAAAAATTTGCAAAAAAGGGGTGTCTGCCTAGGCCTAGAACCGTATACCACTCCCTACAAACCATGCATAGTTATCCATTGTGCTACAAATAGTCATCCGTGAGCTATTGTACACATTTTGTTTTAACATTTCTTTGGTTTAAGCCCTATTATAAGCTGTAGCACATAAGCTCCAATTACCCAGTTATTAGAGGTTATAAGGTTGGGTAAGTTTTACTTATTTTTCCCTAAAAACTTGTTGCATTTCTCAGACTTTTCCTAAAATTTTTCGTTATTTTTCCAAATTTGTCCCCTTTATAGGATTATTTTTAGACTCATTTTTCTTAGGTTTTAATTTCGGAAAATACATTATTAAATATAGAAATTATTTTCAAAAATAAACAAACGAAAAAAATGTTTTTAGCATTAGATTATAATTACTTTTAGGGTTACATTCCAGGGAAAAATCATTTTCACACTTTTAAATTTTTATTTTTATTTTTGAGATTTTAAGTTTGTAATTTAAATTAGGTCATTTTATTTTAAAAATAGTATAAAAATAGTTATCTCTGAGTTTTCATGTTATTTAGACTTTTCTAAGTTTAAAAATCGTATTTTTCTTATTTTTAGGACTTTATTTGCTAATTTCTAGGATTTTATTCAGATTATATTTGTTTTTAATTCATAATAAAATTCAAATATTAATCAAAAAAAATTTTTCTTTTTCCTAAACTTTTCTTTTGGCTGTTTTAGGTTTAGAATTTTAGTTTGCATTTTTAAGAGTAGTTTTGCCTAATTGCTCATAATTGTCGCATATTTTATTTGTTCGTTATTTGTTTAATTGTTTTTGTGTGCTTATTTTAATTGTTGCTTTTAATTAGTATTTATAGAAACTCAAAAATATCTTTTCTCTCATTCAAATCATAATCCAAGCTAAAGCGTGGTTTCAACTTCGCAAGTCGTTGGGGAAACGAGTTGTATGCGATTACTTCCATGGTAATCATAAGTTTATTATTATTATATATATATATAGTTACGAAATTTTATTTGAAGGCTTCTTTGGAGAATATATTCTATAAACTTTTGTGGATTTAATATCATATAGTGTATAGATTTACCCGAATCAATTTTTGGCACGATTGCCGGGGGACTTGTGTTAAAGATTCGTCGTTTACGTTTGGTGATTTTGGCCTTTGAAGATCCCTTTCGTCCTCGAAAGTTTTTGTTTTTGTTATATATTTCAAAAAATCCATAAAAAATTAAAAAAGATATAAAAGTAGAAAAAAATAAAAAAATTAAAAAATATAAAAAGTAAAAAATATTTTCTTTTTCTTTTTAGTATAATTATCATATAAATATAAAAAAAATCAAAAATATAAAAAATTGTCCTTAAAAAATAAATAAAATACACAAAGTTGGTAAACGAACACCAACATATAATACCTTCAATTGAGGTATTATCATAAATAAGTTCCGGTGAACTTGCAAAGTTCCCAAATCGAACAAAAGATTCAAAAACTTGCCATTTGTGTCACTTACGAAATACGGCTCACCTTAAGAAGCAATTTTTAAGAGCTACCGTGAAGTAAGTTGATTATTTGGTTTAAGTTGTCTCTCGTTTTGTCCGTAAATAAAATATGTTGTTTAAAAAATTGAAAAACCAAAAATAATCTCCTTAAACCTCTTTTTCATTTAATTCTTTTTCACATCCTTCTTTATGTTTAATTCTTATGGCGTCTCATCGTTTGAATCCCCTTTACGCAATTAAAGAATGCTCGTCTTGTGGAAGTTTGTACACTAGAGAATGTTGTTCAATAGGAAGTCTTGAAAACAAGATTCTTGTTCCCGAACCCGACTCCTCTCCGTGTTGTGCAAAGTGTGGAACCCCGGTTGATGGTCCGTATTGTCGTGGATGTGCTCTTTTACAAAAGAAATTCAAGGAATATTTGCTTACATATTGTGTTGAAAATGGAATTTTCCAAGACTCTCAAGATACTTTCAAATCATCTGATGACAATACCAACGTTATTAATGCTCTTCAAGAGCCAATCATTGTCAATCAAGACCCCGGTGTAAAGTCTTTGCAAGGTCATCCACTTATTAACCAAAATTGTTGTTACAAGTTCGGTGATTCATTAGATGGAATTTTTTGTCAACAATGCATTTGCAAGTTTTGTGGGAAAGGTGCTCATTACGGTTATAATTGCCCACCGAAAGTTCCAATTATTTCTAAACCGGAGCCATGTAATCAAACCAGTGATAAACTTTCGCAAACTTTGCCAAGATCTAACCCAACGTGCTATTTCAAAAGAGAAGTTTCAAAACCTAACTTTGTTGATGATTCTCCTAACGTTTTCAACCCACCTCCACAAGCCTCGACGTATTCTTGTGATTTATGTGGAAACGATGCTCATTTTGGTTACGATTGTCCAACACAAGTTCCGTTTTATTCTAATCCGAACCCGTGTTTCGATCAAAACTTTGATTATAACTTTCCACAAGCTTCACCAAGTTTTCATGATTTTCAACAACAATATCTTTGTTGTGCTATTTGCGGAGGTCCTCGCTATGATTATCAATGTCAACAAATTAATGAAACTTACTATGAACATAATCCGAGTTATGATTCTTCCATTTTTAACCAACCACAACCCCCGCAAGACTTCATCGATAGTCATGGAATTCTACAAGCCCTTAATAAAATGCAAGAAGAACTTGAAGAAATAAAACAAGATCGAAGAAAGAAAATAGAGGATACGAGTATCGAGGAAATGAGGCATGAGCAGCAATTGGTTGATTACAAAATTAAAGATATCACGAATGATTTGGGTTATAAAAGATTTCGAGGCGAGAAGATTGATGAAGAATACGAGAGAGATTATGAGATTAGAATTCGAAAACTTAAGCAAGATTTTAATGAATGGGGCAGCGAAGTTCAAAAAAAGGAGCAAGCTTACAATGAAGAACAGTATTACGCTGCCCGTCGTCGCATGCTTTCTATTCCTTTTGTCGACGAGGATGATTATATTCCTTTAGGAGATATTATTTCTCGATATTCTACGTCTAAAGCAATCATACTCGACTTACCGATCGAGGAGCCCGATAACTCTCTAAGTATGAGGGACGAGCATCTCAATACTATTCCAGAAACGGAATCGGACGAAGTAATAAAGTCTAGTGTCGAGAACCTTGTCCCAATCCCAAGTGAGTTCGAGGGTATTTCCGACGATACGAGTGATGTGCCTAATTGTGATAATAATCGTATTAATGTTGAGTCCGATCTTGTGGAATCTTTGATTAACCATGATACTTCGATTGTTTATTCTTCTAAGATCGACCCTATTCTCGAGGAGTTCGCCGGTGAACTTGCTCATATTGATCCAATTCCACCGGGAATTGTTGAAGTCGATTTTGATCCAAATGATGATACTTCGAGTGATGATGATTCCTTTGAGAACATCGAGTACGTTGATGCATCACCTTACTATTCAGAGCTCGTTAGCTTAGAGAAGGTTAATGATGTCGATAAAGAAGAGAAAGAGTTTGATTTAGAAGATATTTTTCAAATCCAAGACGTTAACCTTCATGAGAAATTGTTGAAAATAAGTCGTCTTATTACTAATATCAAAGCTTTGAAAGATAATCCTAATCCTATTCCCGTTACGGATGGTGATTCGTCCAATATTTCTCTTTCTAATTCGAATAATTCTTTACTCGAATTTGAGACTTTTAGCGATCATACGGAAAAGACGAGAAGAGACAGTACCACTACTCATGCTAATTACTCTCTTCCCGAGTATGATTCGTTCCTTTTTGAGATTGAGCCCGATCAAGGAAGGTTGATTAGCATTGATGTTTCTGATAATTCAAATAACACTCTTTTGGAACTTCCCGAGTTTGAATCATTTCATTTTGATCTTTATGATAATCCGTCATTTCTACGTCCTCCTCTAGAACCACCGGATGTTGAGATTTGCTTACATTTTGAGCCCGATGTGCCCGTGATTAACAATTTTGATGAGCTTAACGAAGACGAATATTTTGATCCAGGGGGAGGTGAGATTATTTTTCTCCAAAATGTTGAAGATTACGATTCCTTCACATTTGTCATTCGGACTTTTCTCCCGTTTCTCACCTACCCCGAGGCCTCACCTTTATCTTGCTCCACCAGGAGTGAAGACACCATCTTTGACCCCGGCATCGTCACATTTCATTTTTCTTATCTTAAGCCGGTGACCTTTTTAATGGAAGTTTTCCGCATTTGCTCTCCCTAAGGACAAATGAATGCAGGGATCAAGTCGAGCTTGCGACTCGGTGAACAAAAACAAGCCGCTTCGTGGGAGTTCACCCCATGCTTATCTTTTTCTTTCTTCTTTATATTTTCTAACAAATGTGTTGTGATGTGTTGAGGCTAGCCTCTTCCGATCTTTCGTTGTTTGTTGTTTGTTGTGATTTTTGTAGGATTGAACCAACAATTTTTGAAGCCTCTCGTGTTCGGTGTTGTGTCCCGGTTCACTCGAGCTTCCTATCCTTTGTTTGAAATTAGTTTGGGGAAATCCGATATCCTTTCTTCATTATCGATTCATGTTTATCTTTGCATAATTAATAAACGGCTTAGATTTTCGTAAAGACCGGCCTTAAACATTGAGGACAATGTTTTGTTTTAGTTTGGGGAGGGAATCTATCGATTTGATGTTACCTGCTTATTGTTTTGTTCTCACGTACCCGTTTTCCCCAAAAATAGCAAAAAATTTAAATTTTTCAGTCTTGTTATTTAGTTAAAAAAAAGTGTTAAGACACGAATGTAGGTTTTCTGTTGGTGAGAATAAGAAGTAATTTTTGACCCGATCGAACGTGTTGAGTTCTAGCTTTTACCCTTAACAATTAATGATGATAGTTTGTGCTAGTCTCATGTAGACTTTAAACATGCTAGACTTGAAATCATTAGTAAATGAAGACTTGTGCTAATCTCAAGTAGATTTTAAATATGCCGAGTTGGATTTTATATAGGCTAAGTATTTGCGAATTTCTTTATTAGAGATTTTAAATTGCAAAGAATAAGAGATGATAGTGTTGATTACGAATTAGGATGCTAAACAAAGTTTATTTGGAAAACTTAAAGGCTTATAAGAATAACTTGTGGTTTTTCTTCCCCGAAGTTCTTAAAATGATTAATTATACGTGTTCTCTTTAATTTTTACAAATTAGAGTTTTACTCTTAAAAGTCTAATCAACATATTTAGAGAAAAAGCTTTATCGATGATAATAGCTAATCATTTGTAAATAAGAATTTTGGTTCAAGTTTATACTTTGGTTTTCTAAAACGAAATTTTTCTATTTGCAAAAATAATGTGTTATTATTAAAAATGTTTCAAAAAAAATGATGATGAAAAAGAAAAAATGTAGTTGGTGAATAAAAAGGATGCAAGTTATAAATCCTTAGTGTTAATAATAATATACAAACTCCATCGCGGTTCGCTCCCGATGTGACGTCGAAAGAAAGGGTGGAGGTTGTATATTTAGGGTTGGTTTCATAATAAGTATACGGCTCCTGTTGATGGCGTGGACGATTGTTGTCGTCAAAGGAAAAGTGATTACCGATTTCCTAGACTAATAATGTAAATAGAAATAATAAATGTTGCAAAGTTAGAAAATAATAGTAAAAGTTTCATTTTCTAAACTAGGTATTCTTTTGAACTAAGGTTTGCCAAGTCTACAATTGCTTTTTTCATCGAAAGTTCATGCGTCTCGATTATTATTCTCCGGATGGGGTGTCAAAAACCTTAGCACTTACCCGATGACGGTTGGGGTTGTTAGAGAAAGAAAGTCATATCATGGGACTAGTTGAACCAACGATGTCTTAGACTAAGGAGGTTTTTGTTTGTTTGAGATGTGATCTTGCCTAAAGTGATTAACATTTTAGCCCAAAGGCCCATGATGTTAAAGTTGGTCGGATTTCATCTATCTAAATATGTGGATTTAATGGTTTAAATTAATTTGAACACACACACCTAAATATATGATTTATGTCGGGAAGAGAAATTCACAAGTTGTAATTATAAGTAGTCTTAGCATCTTAGCTCGTACTTAACGGTGATCTTATTTTTAAGCTTAGCATGGGAAAGTGAAACATCAGGTATATGAAGTATCTTTAGACACTTAACTGTGCTTTTTTGTTATATGCCGCCTTAAGATACCATGAGATAATGAAAACAATACATTATGTCAACACAAATAAGTTGTAGTTAGGTAGTTAATTATCAAGAAAAATCATAAAAAAAGATTTGAAAATGGGAATTCGGGTGTTTTATAACTTGTGATCTCTTAACTCTCTCAACAAAAATCTTTGCTACTTTTCAAAGGTTTAGTTTGGGGAAGTTTCGAGGTATTTGGTTATAAGGCATGTGATATTGCGTGAGGACACGCAATCGTTTAGTTTGGGGAATTTTGATAAGTGTAAAATACACATATCCATTTATGCTTAAAATAGCCCAATTAAACCCAAAACACAGTGAAAAATGGCAAAAATATACTTGTTTCTGTGTTCTGTGTGTGCAGGTACGGATATATCAGAAATCACAAGAAAACCATCAAAAACAAGCAAACACGGACACGAGAACGGAAGAGTGTACAAAAGCCGGAAGCCAAAGCCAGAAAAAGTCAAATCTACAGTCAACTCCAGTCAATTTTGGTCAACAAAAGTCAACAAGACCCAAAATGTTTCAAAATAACCCCTCAACTTTTAGAAAAGTCCAAAAATAGTCCTTGGGCCTTAATGGGCCCAAAGCCCCTTAAAAACTACTACTCGGATCCAAAGCCCATTACTTAGCCCAAAACCCTAGTCCATTAACCTTTTCATAAACCACAAGGGCCGTTCCTGCCAATTCCAAAAGACCTTTTACACCTTGTGGTAAAATTGTTAGGTTTGAAAAGTATAAAAAACATATTTATATAATAAATTTATAAAAGATCATTTTGGTACAGATGGTTTCGATTCCAAACAGGGGATTTTATTTTTTATAAAATAATACATAATCACACGATTCGAAAAGGTAAGAAAAACTTGTAAACGGATTAATAACGAAAAAGTTACGTTAAAACGAGATATATACGTTAAATAAACGGAGTTTAAAAATGACTATTATAAACTTATACCAAACAGCTAGTTTTGAATTTTTAATAAATAATACATATTATTTAAGATTCCAAAATGAATAAGAATCCGTAATTTTTCATTAATAACGAATGAGTTATAAATTCGCGAGTTTTACAACAATTAAAAACTTATAAAACTATTTTTTATAAATTTCTATTCATGACAGAAAGTTATATTTTTGTAAACCTCATAAAATTATAGAACTTTCAAAAACAAGAACGTCCTCGAAAGAATCGTTAAAAACGGAGCTATAACGAATAAAATACGACATTTACGGGTTTTACGACGACAAATACGAATTATATAAAGCACACGTCTGATGTGAACAGTAAAAGTTACTGTTCACCAGAGGGTCAAAAATTTGAAAATTCAATTTTGATAACTCGTCCTAATACGAAAAGATGGGCATAAGAAACGCGAGAATCGGGCTTAAAACGCAAAAGTTATGCTAGTTTTACTAAAACGGTAAATATAAACGTTTTAACTTATTAAACACAATTTTTCCAAAACCATTAGTTGGTGATTGAGCTAGATAGAATATTATGTGGTTATCAAAGTACTATATTACTAGGGAGTTTCATAATGAGGCCTCTTCGATGGCGTATCGACGAGTTGATGGATTACGATTTTAAAGTGTCCTAACTCCCTCGAACGTCATGTCATGACTCTTAGATTATGAATAGCACCGAACGATTAAGTACATGCAACAACTAAAAGATTATATTCAATACTCGGTACTTATAACGACTTATGAAATTTTAAGGTTGCATTCGATCTTTTACGTGACGCTTTATCTGCGATATTTGGATTATCCTGAACTCAAGGTGAGTTCATAGCCCCATGTTTTACATGATTTGTTTTATATGTTTTGGGGTGAGAACATGTTTGTTTACAAATGCATTTATAGGTTGATTACAAATTGAATTTATGCACTTCTATTACTTGTCATGCGATGAGGAATACAATACTTGGTTTACTTTTTTGG
The DNA here is from genome assembly GCA_026074375.1 of Tanacetum coccineum. Classification (NCBI taxonomy): domain Eukaryota; kingdom Viridiplantae; phylum Streptophyta; class Magnoliopsida; order Asterales; family Asteraceae; genus Tanacetum; species Tanacetum coccineum. Next base: position 39,496 of record BQNB010035593.1, read on the forward strand.
ATGTAAACACATACTTGACATTTTAAGAATTAATTACGGATAGCTTAGTTACATGAACTGTAAATCACTTGGAGGGGTGAGCGCGAATGTTTTATAAAAATAGGATCTATGGGGATTGACAACCCCCGTTCGGGTGATTATCTCTCACTATTTCGAGATCGAACTAACGAACGTTATATCATGTCGAATTACGACTGGATTGGTATCTACAGGGCCAACACTGAATACTAATGAATTCTTACCGTGCCTTGGAATATAAAGTGCACTTAAAAAAGGGTTCCTACGTCGGCAAGTTTCCATGAACTTAGAGTAATCGTAATCATTTCTCTTACATACTTGAAACTAATTGGGATATTGTGCTCATTATAATATCTACTTGAAGCATTTTTGGATATTGTGTTCATTATAATATCTACTTGAAACATTTTGGGATATCATGTTCATTACAATATATACTTGAAACTTTTTAGGATTTTATATAAGGAAACCTATATAGTTCGGTTATGTGTTGCATGACTGGTATGGCAAACTTGTAACACGGTAGACCTATATATATATAGTTTTGGGATTTACAATTATACTTACGAAAACCTATGAACTCACCAACTTTATGTTGACCCTTTTAAGCATGTTTTTCTCAGGTGAAATAGATGCTTGGCCTATTTGAGGAAAATGAGAGTCCAAACTTTTCAAGAATAACTTTACAAACGACACTTAGAGGTCGTTCTCTCATGACTTGTGCAATGGTATTATGAAGTAACGCTCCCGGAAACATATTCCGCTGCGACCCATTTTTGGGGGTGTTACAGATTGGTAATCAGAGCCAAGGTTATAGAGAACTAGGTTGCGTATCTTACCTAGACTATGACCACTTTTTAACGATCACGATTTTCAAAAGTTTTTACGGGACATACAAGATAACATGCAATAATGATAACTATATGAAGTTAGATGAACGTAAAAAGGTACGGAGTATTGTCTCTCGTTCCGAGTACTTTTAATTAACAGGTCGAGACGTCTAACAATTCATGACTTGAATCTCAACATTTCCTTGTTTAATGAGTATGCGAATTGAGCCCATGACAAGTTGTTACACAACTCGAGGTGCTTGATAAATTCCCTCGAGGATGTTTAGGACTCGTGAGGCATTATGTGAAACAATTACGCGTAATTATAGTGGTAAGACCACTATAGGAATATTTGTCTGATATGTGCAGACACACTACTTGCTTACTGCGAACGTGACATAATTAATATATATATAAATGTATAAGTATAATATATACGTTTACCATACCTGTGAATTCTACAAATATTTATATAAGGTGATTTATATAAAACCTGGGGGGGCATTCCTTTAGGCAAGTAGTAACTATAAGCTCATAGTTTCTAAATATACCTAAACATAAAAGTATCAAATATGATATCTTACCATCAACCAAATAATGCCATGAAAGTGCAGTGGGGGGGGGTGGAAAAATCATTCATATTGACCATAACATGCTTCACAACACTCTATTATCGGAAGCATGACTTTTTGAGATAAACTAATCTTACATTTTTGGGATTTTGAAGGAAATGGCCCCAAAAAGAGCCACAAGGTCAACACCAGTTACAGAAAATCCTACCACCACCACTGTCACCAATGCCCAACTTCAGGCAATGATTGACCAAGGTGTTACTGCTGCACTGGCAGCACGTGATGCAAACAGGAATGGCAAGAACAGCTAACTGGGAACAGGTGCCAGAAGGACCGAACGCGTTACTCGAGAATGCACTTACCAAGACTTCATGAAGTGCCAACCTCTGTATTTCAAAGGCACTGAGGGAGTGGTCGAACTAACCCAATGGTTTGAAAGGATGGAGACTGTATTCCGCATAAGCAACTGCTCTGTGGAAAATCAGATCAAGTTCTCCACTTGTACTCTTTTGGCAGGAGCTCTGACGTGGTGGAATTCCCACGTTAGAATTGTTGGTCATGATGTTGCGTATGCAATGATTTGGATAGATCTGAGAAAGAAAATGACTGACAAGTACTGTTCGAGGAACGAGATAAAGAAGCTCGAGACTGAGTTGTGGAATTTGAAAGTAAAAGGTACCGATGTGACAGGGTACAACCAACGTTTCCAGGAACTAGCACTGTTGTGTGTTAGAATGTTTCCTGAGGAGTCTGACAAGGTTGAAAGGTATGTCGGTGGTTTGCCCGACATGATTCACGGAAGTGTGTGGCGTCAAAACCAAAAACCATGCAGGAAGCTACTGAAATGGCAACAGAGTTGTTGATAAAGAAACTCACACTTTGCGAACGTCAAGCTGAGAACAGAGTCAACTGACAACAAACCACCAAGCTCAACAACAACTCCCAGAGGCAGGGATGTGGTCCAAGCTTACGCCGCTGGGACTGGTGAAAGAAAAGAGTATGCTGGAACTCTACCGCTGTGCAACAAGTGCAAGTTTCACCACAATGGCCCATGCACTGTAAAATGCGCAAACTGCAAGAGGGTCGGTCATCTGACCAGACTGTTGGAGTTCTGCTGCTACTAATAAACAAGAACCCTCACTGTTATGAATTGGGAACCAAGGGCACTACAAGAGTGATTGCCCACAATTAAAGAACCGAAACATTGAAAACCAAGCTGAAGGAACTGGAACACATGAGAATTGGTGCTGGCCTTATGAGGAGGAGAAGACCGATCAAGACCCTAACAACATTGAAGACTGAATCGAAGCTTTAAAAGAGAAAGTTGTCTCGCTTGCCTAATAAATCCTAAGTTGAACTATTCTTAGACTTTACTCCCCCTTAGGATTCCTCGAAGTATTTCTCTAAATTTCCGTTGTACGAACAATTTTCAAATTACCTATCAAATCAATGTGTTGTAGAAAATTTCGTCAACTTAACTTAACTTTCTTACTTTGAAAGTCAATTATAACACTAATTTTTGATGAAAATAGTACGTCATCGTTAGTCCACAAATATACATAGCCTGATCAACAATGTATAATTCATGAAGGACCATCCATGCTGAGAGTGTCACCTTAAAACTGCTTGTGTATTTTTTCGAGAAAACAATTTTTCTTAATTAATATCAAGTTTTTGTGTACGTATTCATAAAACAAATCCTATCACGAGAACCAAACTAATAATCCTATAACTAAGTAAATCTACCACATCTTACACTGAAGATCGACATCAAATCCTAAGCAAGAAAGCCAAGACACATCACCAACTAGTCGCCTAGGACAAATCCACCTATTAACATTAATCCGTCTAAGGAGTTACGCCGAAGTGAGACTAAGCTAGTGAAATTTCAAGTTGCCACTGATTATGCTTAAGGTATCACCTTAGAAAGAAGAAGTACGCTTTGGCAAACGGGGGAAGCTAAACCCCAGGTAGATTAGACCATTCCAAGGTGATGAAAAGGTATAGATCTGTTGCATTACAAAGCTTGAGTTTCCTCAAGAGCTGAGCAAGGTTCACAATATGTTTCACGTATCCAACTTGAAGAAGTGCTACGCCGATGAACCATTAGCCGTTTTGTTGGATGGACTTCATCTTGATGACAAGCTTCATTTTGTTGAGGAACCATTAGAAATAGTGGGCCGTGAAGTTAAACGGTTGAAGCGAAGTCGGATCCCATTAGTCAAGGTTCGATGGAACTCCAAGAGAGGTCCTGAGTTTCACATGGAACGTGAAGACCAATTCAAGAAGAAATATCCACACCTCTTCACCAAGACCACACCGTCGTCAAGTGCTGCATCATGAGCCTTGAGGACAAGGCTCGTTTAACGGGGGAAGTCTATAACACCCTGTGTTTTCAAGTCATTGACGACGTCGATAAATCCACAATGTACCTTTTGTATTGTACGCGTTTGCTTTAAATCGTAAATATTAAGTTAAATCGCGTAAGCTAAAAATTATCGTTCAAGTAAAAGGCATCAATCCAATTAAATGGTTACATCAAGCAAGGGTTTATAATTTATTTGAGAATAATTTATTAACTACGTTCATTTTTATTTTTTATCGAATACTAAAGGTAATACTTTTTTCCGGATAAATTGCGTTTAGGCACTCCCGGAACCACAAAAACTTTTCTACGCTTCAACAAATACCCACTTTTATACCCAATACATAAAAGTTGCAAAATATATCATCTATATCTTATGTTTTGCCGAAATTCTTGCCAATTGTACAAGTAATATATCAAAACTCTTCCATGTTGGTCAAATGAACACCATGCCTCATTAAACCACACCATACTTCATTAATACTACACCTTACCTAGTCATTCTTGTCTCTTTGACTTGGACCAAGACCAAGACCATCCCTACACCATACCTTGTCTCCTTTACTAGTTCCTTTCTATATATATACCATGCATTCATAAGTGTAAATGTCATAAACTCTTTACACTTAACAATTCATTTTCTTCCTCTTTTCTCTCCTAAGGGTCACGGCTCACTAAGCCATCCCAAGCAACCCATACAAAATTTATATAACCCATTTACTTACACTCTCATATCATATCTAAGATACCTCAAAGTATTTTGAAGCCTTGATTAATTATTTACAAGTGTTGAAGCAAGAAATCAAGAAAGGAAAGATTAGGGTTTTCTAAATCTAATCAAGGGTTTCATCTTGCAAGCTTTGGTTTTAAGGCTAAACACGGGTTTAGCATTTGTTTCTCATTATCATCATACATCATAAGGTCTATTTTAAACCTTTATGCTTTCATTTTATGAGTTTTTATGTTTATGATGTGCTATATAGTGAAATTACCATTAGGAATACTTTTGAACATGAAAAATATAATTTTTCTCGTGATTATGATTTTGTACACTTCTTACATATTATGATGTTGTAATATCAATAAAAAAATGATATATAAGTCTTTACATCTCGGTTTAAGCAAAAAGTTCAATAAAAACTTGAAAATAAAAGTAATTTAGAAAGTTTATGATTCATGTAAAAGTTTAAACAACTTAGTGATCTTGATGATCTTGGACAATATGAACTTATGGTACATTATTAATATGTAAAACATATGATATATATAATTATAAAAGACCTTGTGTAAATTGTGAGGTTGAAACGATATAAAACATATTATATAAATAAATATTATAAAAGAATCATTTGGGACAGTATGTTTTTTTCGAATTCCCATACAGGGGAATTTTATGTTTTTAATAAAATAATACATAATCACGACGATTCCGAAAAAGGAAGAAACCTTGTTAAACCGGATTAATAACGAAAAAATTACGTTAAAAACGATTAAAACGTTAATTAAACGAGTTTATAAAATGACTTTTATAAAGCTTATAATCAAATCAGCTATTTGAAATTTTAATAAATAATACAAATTTTTATAAGATTCCCAAAATGATAAGAATCGTAATTTTTGCAATAATAACGAATGAGTTATGAATTTCCGAGTTTACGACAATTAAAAACTTTTATAAAAACTATTTTGTAAAAGTTACTATTCATGACATAAAGTTTATTTTTTAACCTCCTAAAATTTATAAACCTTTCAAAAACGAGACGTCCTCGAAAGAATCGTTAAAAACGGAGCTATAACGAATAAAATAGACATTTAACGGGTTTTACGACGACAAATAACGATTAATATAAAAGCACATGTCCCTGGGAATGTGAACAGTAAAAGTACTGTTCACCAGAGGGTCAAAATAAGAAAATGACAAATAATGATAACTCGTCCCTAATACGAAAAACGAGGCATAAGAAACGCGAGAATCCGGGCCTTAAAACGCAAATAGTTTATGCTATTTTACTAAAACGGTATTAGAAACGTTTTTAACCTATTAAACCCAATTTTTCCAAAACCAATAGTTGGTGATTGAGCTATATAGAAATTATGTGGTTATCAAAGTTACGATATTACTAGGGAAGTTTCATAATGAGGCCTCTGTCGGATGGCGTATCGACGAATTGTTGGATTTCCGCTTTTAAAGTGACCTAACTCCTCGAACGTCATGTCATGACCCTCTTAAATTTTGATAGCCCGAACGATAGTACTAATGCAACAACTAAAGATTATAATTCAAGAACTCGGTACTTATAACGACCTATGATAGATTTAGGTTGCATTCGATCTTTACGTGACGCTTTTATCTGCGATATTTGGATTATCTGAACTCAAGGTGAGTTCATAGCCCCACGTTTTACATGATTTGTTTTTATAAGTTTTGGGGTGAGAACATGCTTGTTTAAAAATGCATTTACATGGTTGATTACAAATTGAATTATGCACTTCTTTACTTGTCATGCGAGAGATTACAATACTTTGGTTTACTTTTTGGATTAAAACACATACTTACTTTAAGAATAAATACGGAATTAGCTTAGGTTTTCATGAACTAATCACTTGGAGGGTGAGCGCGAATGTTAAAAATAGTCTATTGGGCTTGACAACCCCCGTTCGGGTGATTAGCTCTCACCTAGTACGAGATCGAAACTACGAACGTTATATCATGTCGATTAACGACTGGATTGTGTCTACAGGCCCAACACTGAATACTAATGAATTCTTTACCGTGCCTTGATAAAGTGGTCTACGTATAAGTCTACGTCGCAGTTTACCATGGAACGTAGAGTAATCGTAATCATTTCTCTTTACATACTTGAAACTACATTGGGATATTATGCGCATTAAAATATCTACTTGAAGCATTTTTGGATATTGTGGTTCATTATATTTAGAGAAAAAAGCTTTATCGATGAAGTCAACATCATTTGTAAATAAGAATTTTAGTTTAAGTTTATACTTTGGTTTTCTAAAAACGAAATTTTTCTATTTGCAAAAATAGTGTATAAAAAATGTAGTAAAAAAAACGAAATGAATATGAAAAAGAAAAAAAAATTAGTTGGTGAATAAAAAGGATGCAAGTTATAAATCCTTAGTATTAATAAATAATATACAAACTCCATCGCAATAAAGTACATGGGCATTTGTCAGTTCGTTCCCGATGTGACATCGAAAGAAAGGATGGAGGAGGTATATTTAGGATCGGTATCATAATAAGTACACTGACTCTTGTCGGAGGCGTGGCCGATGTGTTGTCGAAAGAAAAGTGATACTAGTTCCTAGCCTAATATGTAAATATAATATATAATTAAGTTGCAAGTTAGAAAACAAATAGTAAAAGTTTCATTCTCTAAAACCAAATTATTCTTTTGAACCAACGTTTGCAAAAGTCTACAAGGCTTTTTCATCGAAAGTTCATACGTCTCGATTATTATTCTCCGGATGGGGTGTCAAAAGCCTTAGCACTTACCCGATGACGGTGGGATGCTAGAGAAGAAAGTCATTCATGGGACAAGTGAACCAATGATATTTTAGCTAAGGAGGTTTTTGTTTGCTTTGAGTTGTGATCCTAGTAAGTGATTAACATATTAGCCTAAAAGGCCCATGTGTAAAGCTTAGTCAGATTTCAACCATCTTAATTTGTGGATTTGATGGTTTGAATTAATTTGGGCACACACACTTAAATATATGATTTATGTCGGGAAGAGAAATTCACATGTTGTAATTATAAGTAGTCTTAGCATCTTAGCTCGTACTTAACAGTGATTTTATTTTTAAGCTTAGTATGGGAAAAATGAAAAATCGGGAATGATGAAGTTATCTTTTAGACACTTAATTGTGTTTTTTGTTCCAAGATTCTAAAAATAACCACCAAGGTAATGAAAACAATACATTATGTCAACACAAGAATAAGTTGTAAAAAAATCTTTGAAAATGGGAAAACGGGTGTTTTATAACTTGTGATTTCTTAGCTCTCTCAACAAAAATCTTTGCTACTTTTCAAAGGTTTAGTTTGGGGAAGTTTTGAAATATTTGGTTATAAGGCATGTAATATTACGTGTGGACACGCAATCGTTTAGTTTGGGGAATTTTGATAGGTGTAAAATACACATATCCGTTTATACCAAAATTAACCCTAAATGACCAAAAACACGCTAAAAATGGCAAAGATATACTTGTTTTTGTGTTTTTGTGTGTGCAGGTACGGATAAGACAAAAATCATAAGAAAACCGTCAAAAATGGGCAAACACGAACACGAGAAACGGAAGAGTGTGCAAGAGCCGAAAGCCAAAGTCAAGAAAAGTCAACCCTTAGTCAACTCAGTCAAACCACAAAAGGACAAAGATCCAAAGCTACAAAACTAGTCCCTCAAGTTTCCAAAGTTACACAAATGGTCCTTGAAGTCTAAATGGGTCCATTATCCATAAAAACCTTACCCGGATCCAAAGCCCAAAACAAAAGCCCAATATCCAACCCATAATCCTTTTATAAAAATTTAGGGGCCATTTCTGCCATTATTAAAAGACATTTAACACTACACTTATATGGCTTATAAACACAAGGACCAAACTTGCCATTACCCAAACTCACCCCTCTCGATTTCAGTTAAAATGTAAAAAGGCGCCAAGAATAGTTTTACTGTTCATTGTCTCTCCCAATTCACCAAAAGGTCAAAACGAGAGGGCTTTGTCCAATCAAAGGGTGGAAAGGACAATTCAAGTGGTCAAGTACATAATGGCAGGGAGAAAAATGTCATTCTCATTGGTAAAGTTAAGCAAAAGATCACACGTGGTCTAGAGAAAGCACAAAGAAGGATTCGGAGTTGCACTGGATTCACTCAGTAAACAAGCACAATCAAGGCTGACACACGGATGCCACATTGGCAATCCGTGTGTCCCAAATATGATCCAACAGCTCAGGATTATCCTCCAATGATTGGAAGAATGGATGGCAGAGATTGATGGGAGCGTGGGTAGACCTCAAAAGGCTAGAAGGTTCACTAAGAGGCTATAAATAGCACACTCACACACACACATTTCATCTTCTTTTTCCTGTATTTTTCTTTAAGTAAAAATTAGCTTGTTAGGTTTTTTTTAGTTAAAATGTAATTTCACTTTTTAATCTCTTGTAATCTGTTTTGGATCATTAATAAAAGTCTCATTTAGTTTACATAATCTTGTTTTCATCTATAAGCTCTCATTTCCTCAAATACATACTCTACTGTTTCATAAGCTTGTTATAAGCTCATTTTAGCTCTCTCAAGTCTATAAGCTTGAGATTGAGTTTGTTTAATCAAGCCTTAATCATACTAAAGCATTTAAATCAGTCAAACTTAAATACCTTTGCTTATTTGGATTGTGAGCTTTTGGAAGAGAAGCTAGCTATGGAAGAGCTTCTATGGACTTAACTGGCTTATCTTAAGATAAGCCAGAGCTTGTAGATGCTCAATTGAGCTTATTAAGCTTCTGTTTAGCTGAAGCAACTTGTAAGTTTTCATTTAAATTCCTTTGTCTTTTAATTTCTAGTTTTAATGCTTGCTTATTTGCTTATTAGTTTTACTTGTGTGCTTATCTATTGTTTATTTGTGTTTGTTTTAATCTACTTATGCTCATTAGTAATATGTTATTAGTTAAAATAGTTTAGATTATAGTTTTTCTTCATTTCTGTCTTAAAACCATAAAAAAACCAAAAATAGTAGTTTAGCTTTTAGATTTTAAGTTCTAGCTTAATTGATTATTGATTTCTTTTAGCTTAATTTAGTTTAGCTTATGAAATTTTCATGTATTTTCTTTAAATTCCTATTGTAATCTCTTTCCAGTAATGTAACAAGCTTTTAGTAAATGAAATTCAGTCTTCTTTTAATAAAATTGTTATAAATTCTCAAATAGCTCTAGTGTTCTCATGTTAATGACTCATAAGCTCTCAATAAGCTCTTATTAGCTCTCTAAGTCTCTAAGCTTAGATTGAGCTTAATTCAGTCTTATTAATCTACTTAAATAAATAAAATCAGCTAATTACCTTGATAATTGGACTTATTAAGCTTATGGAAGGGGATCCAATAATGGAAGGGATCCCAAGGACTTTACTGGCTTATCTTAGGATAAGCCAGAGCTGTTGATAAGCTCATTTGAGCCCTTTAGCTTCTGTTTAGCTGAAGCTCTAGTAAGTTCTCATTTAATTTCCTTTGTTCTTCAATATATAGCTTAATAATTGCTTATTAGTGTAGATCTGCTTATTTGCTTAATCTAGTTGCTTATTTGTGCTTATAATTATCTCTTTGTGCTTATTAGTTATAAATTTTCATCTGTTTTTAGCTTAGGTAGCTTAGCTCTTAAATTTTCATTACTTGTCTTAAAAATCACTAAAAAGCCAAAAAATAATTAGCTTAGTCTTTAAAACTTTGATTCTAGCTTAATTAGTTGTTGACTTATGTTTGTTAAGCCTATTATAAGCTAATTAATATATGGTAATAAGGTCTTGTTAATTGGATTTTAATTTCATAAGCCCAAATGAAATCTGTCATTATATATAGGAGTGTTTGGATCAGCTTTGTTTGACCTTTTAAAGTCAAAGCTTCTTGGTAATTTTTTTTAGTTAGCTTGATTATCTTATTTGATTAAAATATGAGTTGGTTTGCAGTGTCAGTTTAAGCTTATAATCATTTTAAGGCTTATTTTTCTTGTTCTAGCACCAGAGGATTTTTCCCTTTGATTTTGCTTGTGAAAAATTTGAACCAAGCCATCCAAGGCTTGGTTTGTGGTTGCATTGTGTTCAAACTCACTCAAATAGAGTGTGTAATGCAGGTTGTCCCTTAAGGACACCTGAATTTGGTTTTACCTCTTTGTTAATTACACCAGCAGTAGTAACTTCAGTTACTACTGCTGTCTTCTTAAGCCTTAATTAAGTTAGAATTAGTAGGACTTAGGATCTAAAATTCAATAGGATTATAGATTTCACATAGCTTAATATAGATTAGAACTTGTTTTTTTATATTTCTAGCTTAATTTCTAACCTGCATTTTTGGTTTAACCAATCTATCAAATGCACCAGCAGTATTAACAATAAGTTAATACTGTTGGTCTTATTGAATCAAAGTTAGTGTAGCTTAAATAAGTTTTAGCTTTTGAAACTCAGTAGACTTATAAATTAGGAATAGGTTAAGATAGATTAAGTCTTGTTTCTAATTCTCTAGCTTAATCAATTAGGTATATTTAGCTTAAAAGTTCATAAAAACTCAAAAAGCCAAAAAAATAGTAGGTATAGAACTTAGCTTTTAATTCTTAGATTCCTAGCTTATAGGTTTAGGTTTTATGTATTAGAACAATAGCTTATATGTAGTTTGTCCAGTTTCCAAAAGCTCAGCTTATGTCATAGCTTATTGAGGTTTTTAGCTTATCTTGATTTTGAGTTTTTAGAGTTAA
>BQNB010035594.1:7070-50746 GCA_026074375.1 Tanacetum coccineum
TGGTCAAGATTGCACCTCCTTATCTTAATTTTTAATGGGTCCCACATTATAAATGCTTTATATAGTAGTATAGATAATTAATAAAATATTAATTAATATATAGAGAATTTTTCTTCCAACCATTTGTATACTATAAATTAATAAAATATTAATTAATATATAAATTAATAATTATTAATTTATCGATTAATTAATAACTCTTTTAATTAATAAATTTTGGTGGTCTCAAGTGTATTATTTTATAGAGTTTCTACTGTATTAGTAATAATTAAAATAAAATTTAAAAATACCCTAATTTACACATTAAATTACGACATTAAATTGGAGGGTTGTTACAAGTATACACATTTAAAACACTTAACTTTCTAGATGTAACTTCATTTTCCATTCTCAATAAGTGTGTTGTCTGAATTTTTTAAGCCTCCTATTTAAAAAGGTCTCAAATAAATTATAATGTAGTATAGATATAGATACAGGTGGTATGACTAGTATCGTATCAAAGAGGTATGTCTCATAACATTAAACGGAATGAGTACCTTTTATTTCGCCTATGTTATATACAAAATCGATCATCGATGAATAGGTAGAAAAGTGGCAAAGTTATAAACACCATTGTACATAGTTCGCAAGATTTAAAATTTTAGGTAAATTACACCGTTGGTCTCTGAACTTAGGGCAGATTGCGAATTTCGTCTCCAGATAACGGGGTTTGATGTCATTGGTCCTTAAAGTCCAGTTTTGCTTCCCGTTTAGTCCCTCGAACCTCGTTATACGTAATTATTGTTACTTTGACTCGTTATCTCCCCTATTTGACTTTCCAACCATAGGCTGTTTTGTAATTTCAAATTTTTTATTATTTCACCGTTGGTCCCTGACTTATAATTCAAAATGGTCACATTTACAAGGGTTATTTTTTGTCTTTTTTCACTTACACCATTGATCTTTAAAATCAGTTTTGTCTTTATTTGCAATAAATAGGCACTCTACTTTCTTCAAATGCTTATTTTAGTCGCTGACATGTGGTGCACCATTTTTCTACAAGGTGTGCTAATAAGTACATAATCAATTTGCAATCATTTTTTACCTATTAATTTTCAGCCACTATCGATTACCATTAATTACCTTTTGTGACACCCCGTAAAATTTCTGGTCAACATCTTTGACTTTTTCATGCGTTAGTTTGACTTTTATTAATTACGTGTACGTGCTAATTAAACTATAAACCAGGAAGTTATCCCGTGCGTAACTGAGAATCATAACCGGAAGCATTCATGCTCGCAATTTAATGTAGTCTTTTGTCGAATGTCGCATTTTTACCTTTCGAACGGATATTTCAATTTTTATATCTTTCTTTTGAATTGTCGCGCGTATTTAGTTTTTGCGTATACCGTAAATTGTGTTAGAAAATATCAAGTGCATGAAAGAAAATATCTAGAAAGCATTGGATGCCACCTTGCATGGTTTAAAATTCAAAATGATCAAAAAGAACCCCTTGGTCCTTTGTTGTTTCGTCCCCCCCCCCTAGCCAACAAGTCTTCATAATTTTAGCTAACTGGTCTCCATTTGTACACTTTTCCCCTTGGAATCCAAATTTGATGATTTTAGGTTCAAATCCCATTCATTGCATCTAGACACATCATTTTCCTACTTATCTTTCCTCTCATTCATTTCTCTCATTTATTCTCTCTTACTAAAAACACACACATTAATAATTTTTTTCCCTTCCTCCTCTCTTGTGTCGCCAAACTAAACAAACACCACCTTTTGGTGTTTGCTGCTCATTATTCAAGATTTGAAGACGGGTTATCGTTTGTGGTTTATTCCTATTGTGGTTGAGTTTATTCGTTGGTGATTTTGGGTTACTATTTGTTGATTTTGAGGTTAAAGTTCAAGACTTTATTCTCCTTTCTTTTGCAATCAAGTATCATCATTTCCTTAATTTGTGTAAACTTCTACACAAATCTTTCTTTCACTAGCTCGTGTTTTCTTTAATATCTTGATATCATCCATGTTTGAGGCTATTTTTATAACAAAAACATTAACACAATCAAAATTATACAATTTATTTTTTAAAGTTTGAAGCTTTACTTTTAGTTTTACGTTTTATAAGTACCTTTAGCTTCGTAGTGATTGTTTAAGCGATAAAAGTGGTATTGAGAAGATTTGGCGATGGGATTAAGTTAGAATTTAAGAATGGTTTTGGTTGTGAAATAGGTAGACGATGGAGTTTTGGTTAGATTGGGACTTGAGGAGTTATGGTGGAGAACTTGTTGTCATTTTGACTAGATTTGTTGATGTCTGAAAATGGTAAGCGAGATTAGGAGGGCTTAAAAATGTTTTTAAAAGATAAAGCTCCAAACTTGTGATAGTATGTATACATACAAAGGTTTTGATATAAAGAACATGGAAATCAGATTTAAAACAAAGGAATTATGGCCATTTTTAGTCGGCAAAAACTATCAAATTGTGGCAGCTTTATTTTACAGTCTGATCAGATTTTGAATCGAAGTTTCGACCTCTTTCAGGTCCGAAACAACTTAAACTTAAGACATCACAAGCCGTTAGGCTTGAAAGTAAAAAAAATGAGGGACTTAGTTCATAAAAATACTGAATAACTTTTTAGACACTTTAAGCATATATTTTGAGCCGATGGATTATAAATTGGGATTTTTGGGTTTTCTTTGGATGTGGAAACATTGGCGAAAGTTATTATGACACTTTTATTCTATTAGGGTGCATTAGAGATCTTCTAAGACAGATATTTCAGAAACGTAGAATATTATTAAATATAGTAAGTTTTGATTTCGAAATAAGTATTAATGGGTTGAAAGTGGAAGTAGGCGTTTAAATCTAGATAGTGCATTTAGGGTAAATGGAATTAATTGTTATTAGGGGACGATATTAACGTCCCGGATTTCTAAAAACATTCCAAACATATAAACCTTCCAAAAATAGTATTCTTTCATACAATGTCATGATTTATTTAAGGATACATTATTTCCGTTAAAAACACATCTTTACTAATAAAAAAGGAAGCACAAACACATATGGATGATGTCAAACCATGCAAACCAATTATAAGTCATTTCGTTATGAAATTCCTCGCTCCTAAGACTCGTTTTTTACTTAGGTTGCGGTTAGAGTCGTCGACTACACTTTTCCTATGTTGATTTCATTGATTGGTTTCCTGCGTTCACCGATTGCATAAGGTGAGTTCATAGTGTTACTGCAAATATTACGATATTTAAATTAAACAAGTCCTTTGGTTTTAATAATGACAAACAAGTATTTATACATCTTGGCTATCATCCTTAATAGGTTGTAGAGATCTATTCAGTTTGGGACTCACAAGTGGTATCAGAGCCTGTGAGAAACTCTGAATAAGAAGAACAAACAAATCCAGTTATACATCTTCATCCTACAAAACTAAACATTTCTGGATCACAAGATGAAATTTCACCACCACCACCTCCACCATCATCATCACAAACACCAACACAACAAACTCCTCATACAGTATCAACCATCAAACTGCCTATTCTCAAAAAAGGAGAATATGATATATGGGCCATGAAGATGGAACATTATTTGGCCCATACAGACTATCCAATCTGGGAGGTTATATAAAATAGGAATGGTCCTGTATCAATCACTACAGATACACAAGGACAAATTAAGGTTTTGCCTCCCAGAACTGCAGAAGACATTATAGCTAGAGAAAGAGAGAGAAAAGCAAGGACCACTTTGCTTATGGCTCTACCAGAAGATCATCTTGCTAAATTTCATAAGATGACTAATGCAAAAGAGATGTGGGATGCCATCAAATCTAGATTTGGTGGAAATGATGAATCCAAGAAGATGCAGAAGTATATCTTGAAGCAACAGTTTGAAGGATTTTCTGTATCCAACTCAGAAGGGCTTCACAAAGGTTATGACAGGTTTTCCAAAGTGTCTTCGGATCAATTTAGAGATTCATGAGCATGTGTCTCCACTGAGGATGCAAATAAAAAATTCCTAAGATCTCTACCTTCTGCCTGGTCACAAGTTTCCTTAATTATGAGGACCAAACCAGGAGTGGACAGTCTCAGTTTTGATGATCTTTACAATAATTTAAGAGTCTTTAAGAATGATGTAAAAGGCTCTACTGCATCATCTTCTCTCTAGCTCGCAAATGATCATTTTTTTACTTCTGAGAACACTAACAAAACTAATGATGATAGGTACCTGCATATAGTGTTACCAATAACTTCTTCTACAAAATCCATAATATAATAAACAAGACATCATCATACTCCCTTGCTTCTAATCAATCAAGTTGTCTTAACGGGATCAAGAGGACTTAGAACAGCTTGATGAAATGATCTTTGAGAAATGGACTTGAAGAGGCCAAGAGGCCATGATACTCAATGAGAAAGAAAAAGGTTTACAAAAAGACTGGCAGAAAGCTACAGTATGATGCAAAAGAACCAGTTGGCTTTGATAAAACCAAAGTGGAATGCTACAATTGCCACAAGATAGGGCATTTTGCTAGAGAGTGTAGAATCAAGGGAAATCAAGATAATAGGAGGAGGGATGCATGGAACTCTGGAAATAAGGATGGGACATACTGGAAAGCAAGAAGACCTCAAACATGGTGGACCAATTGATGGAGAAGGTTGATAGATTGGAAGATAAAAGAAATTGGAAGGAAAAACCAGTCAATTCCTGAAGAAGATAACGATTATGCTTTGATGGCTTGCAACAGCTCAGAATCAGACACATAGGTAACTTCTTGTTCAAATAAGTGTAAAGAGTCTTATACTAACCTTAAAAAACTATATGATGCTCAGAGAGAACAACTTAGTGATGCAAGCATAGAAATAAAGGCATATTCTCAAGGTCTTAAGAAAGTTGAAGCACAGTTAGTTGCTCATCAACAAGGTTAACTTTGGTATGAACAAAAGATAAAATTTATGAAGATAGATTTAGATGATAAAACAGATGTTCTAACATACCATAAGAAATTGCTAGCAGAAGCTCAAAAAGAAAAAGAAGATTTAAAGGCTAAAGTAGAAAAATAGCATAACTCTTCTAAGAATCTTAGTACCCAAATGAGTGCGAATGATAAGTTTGGGCTTGGGTATGGGGATCACAGATATGATGGTATTTTGAGCTATGAAAATGAAGTTTTACAAAGTATTTTTATGAATAAAGAGAGTGAGTTAGAAAAAAAACCATTGTATGATAGGTTTGTTACAGCAGGTGGAATGCATGCTGTACCCCCACCCATGACAGGGAATTATATGCCCTCTGGACCTGATATTGAAGTAGATTACTCACAATTTACATATGGTCCAAAACAAACTCAACCTAGTGAATCTGAATCCCAATCAAGTGAATTTGATACCTGTGAATCTAACATTAGTACAGAACCATCTGAATTAGTGTCTGAACCAGTTGTCAATGAATCTAATGTAGAATGTCAACCTAAGGTCTGGTCTGATGCTCCTATCATTGAGGAGTATGAATCAGATAGTGAAGATGAGTATGTGTCTATACCAACAAAACAACAAGAAACACCTAGTTTTGCCAACCAGCAAGTAAAAACTCCTAGGGAAACTGTTAAGAATCAGTTCACACATAGTCAAAAACCTAAAGTTGACAAGAAAGAGTTGGGGTATGGATTTACTGTAAGAGCATGTTTTGTATGTGGTAGTCTTAATCATTTAATCAGAGATTGTGATTTCCATGAGAAGAGGATGGCTAGAAAAGCTGAGTTAAACAATGGGTGGAACAGAAAGTCTAGTGAAAGGGAGATAAGGCAAACTTGGAACAATGTGCAAAGAGTGAATAAACAAAACCAATTTGTTCCTTCAGCAGTACTAACTAGAACTGGCAAAATTCCAGTTAATACTGCTAGAGCTAGCGGTACTAAAAATGTTAGTACTGCTAGGCAAAGTTTTAACAGACAGGCAGTACTAACTAGTACTGCTATGAAAGTTAATACTGTTAAGCCCATTGTGAATAGAGTTAGACCAGCAAATGTTTTTCACAAAACTCATTCACCATCTTCAAGGCCTTTCAAAAAGACAACAGTACTTAGCACAAATTTTTCAAAACAAAAAGTTAATACTGCTAAGGTAAATGCAGTTAGTACTGTTAGGGAAAAAAAGGGAAACTGCTGTTAAGCCCTTAACAGGTTGTAATTGGAGACCACAAAGATACAATTGGCACAATGTCTCCAAATACAATGGTGGATCCAGTCTTAGAAATTGTTACACTTTCAAAGATCCACTAGGCAGACTCAAGCCCAAACAGGCTTGGGTCCCTAAGAGAATCTAATCTCTTTCATTTGATGTGCAGGATTATCCACATAGAGCTTTAAAGAATAAAGGAATTGTTGATAGTGGTGTGCTGATATAGGAGGTTCCAAGCACATGACTAGAAACAAGGCCTACCTGCTGAATATCAGATTTAATGGTGGCCTGTTGCATTGGAGAATTAAAGTTACATAACTAGTAAAGGTAAAATAAAAACAGGAAAGTTAGATTTTGAGGATGTGTGCTTTATGAAAGAACTACAACATTTTAATCTCTTTTCTGTGTCACAGATTTGGTGACAGGGGGGGGGGGGGAAGAAGAACAAAGTTCTTTTCACTGACTTTGAATGTCTTGTTTTGTCTCCTGAATTTAAGTTACCTGATGCAAATCAAGTCCTACTTAGAATCCCTAAACAAAACAATATGTACAGTTTCAATTTAGAGGACATTGTTCCTTCTGGAGGTTTAACTTGTTTAGTTGCAAAGGCCACAATTGATGAATCTAACAAATGGCATAGGAGGTTGGGTCATGTTAACTTTAAAAACTTAAACAAACTTTGAAGGTAAACCTGGTAAGAGGTTTACCATCAAAGATATTCAAAATGACCACACTTGTGTTGCTTGTCAGAAAGGAAGCAACATAAGGCCTCCTGTAAGGCCAAATCAGTGAGCTCTATTAGTCAGCCCTTACCAGCTTCTACATATGATTTGTTGGAACCTACATCCTGTAAAGGACTTAAACCATAAGACTTATTTCTGGTTATCACTTATGAATTTTAGCATGTAAGATGGGTGTTCCATCATAAGAACTAAGGTATGAAACTAGTGGAATCTTAAAAGTTTATAAGACAAGAATAGAGAACCAATAATATCAAAAAAGTTAAACTATTATATGTGATAAATGGTACAGAATATAAGAACAAGGATTTATTGAATTTCTATGGTTCAAAACGGATCAATAAAGAATACAGTAATGCCAGAACTCCACAACAAAATGGAGTTGCTGAAAGAAAAACATGCAGACCCTTATTAAGGCTGCTAGAACTAATTCTAGCAGATTCCATTTTACCTAACACTTTTTGGGCTGAAGCATTTAGTACTGCTTGCTATGTTACTTATAGGAATTATTAGTGACCAAGCCTCAAAAAAAGACACCTTATGAACTTATAAACTGGTAAAAATAACCAATCATACGCTACTAAGACCTTTTGGGTGCCATGGTGACCATCTTGAATACCATTGACCATTACTGGGCAAGTTTTGATGGGAAATCAGATAAGTTTTTTAGTTAGGTATTCTCTAAAAAAGGCAAGGCTTTAGGGTATAACAATTTAGAACACCAAGAGAGTTGAAAAAAAAACCAGCCATATGAAACCTTTTTAGAGAATAAACCAAATGTTGCAGGAAAAGGACCAACTTGGCTGTTTGATCTTGATTATTTAATTGATTCAATGAATTATCAACCCGTGAGATCAGAGAATCAAGCTAATAAACATGCAGGTCAACAAGAAGCTAATCAAAATGCATGTACATAAGATATTATTGATGCAGGTAATTCTGAAAAAGAAGTTGAATCTACTCAGGACTACTTTGTACTGCCAATATGGTCTTCTTATTCTTCAACAATCAAGAGGTCAACAGTAAATGATGCAGGTGAAGCACCTAACAAACATCCTGATTTAAAGACAAATGAGAAGACAGTAGATAAGGAGGATCAAGTCTTTTTGAATGAGCTTGAAAGACTTAAAAGACAAGAACATGATGCTAATGATGCAGTTGAAGCTCTCAAGAAGAAGTTTGATTAAGAAACTGAGGATTTGCTTCTACAAGCAGGAGCTGCTAAAGCTAGCAGTACTAACATAGTTAATACTGCTAGCACACCAGTTAGTACTGTCAGTCCTTATGGTGGACTATCCTTCACTGATCTAACCAATACTGACCAAGATGATTTAGAAATACCTGCAAAAAAAAAATAGAAAAAAGAAAGAATCATTGATCAACTTGAGGAAATTTATGCCAATCCTACTGATGGTATTTTTACAAATTCATCTTATGATGATGAGGGTGCAGTGGCTGACTTTACAAATTTAGAACCTGTTGTGAATGTCAGTCCTATTCCCACATCAAGGATTAACTCTATTCATCCTTCAACTCTAATTCTTGGAGATCCACAATCAGCAGTTCAAACAAGAAGCAAAGTGACCAAAAGTTTTGGAGCTCATGCTTTTGTAAGGCTAATATTCAGAAGCAAATAAAAATAAATCATAATGACTTCCAGCATGTTTATATTTGCTTGTTTCTTGTCTCAAAATGAACCCAAGAAGATCTCTGAAGCACTTGAAGATGAAAGTTGGGTTGATGCAATGCAGGAAGAACTGCTGCAATTCAAGATTCAGAAAGTTTAG
The DNA here is from genome assembly GCA_026074375.1 of Tanacetum coccineum. Lineage (NCBI taxonomy): Eukaryota > Viridiplantae > Streptophyta > Magnoliopsida > Asterales > Asteraceae > Tanacetum > Tanacetum coccineum. The sequence continues at coordinate 15,774 of BQNB010035594.1, forward strand.
ATTCTTGTAGATTTGCCTAGGGGAGAAGGCACATGAACAAAAAGGTTTACAGAAATAAGAAAGGGAAGAGAAGAGGAGCTGTTGTTAGAAAAAGGCAAGGTTAGTATGTTTATGGACATAGGCAAGAGGAAGGGATAGATTATGATAGGTTTTTGCTCCTGTGGCCTATATATGAAGCCATTAGGAATCTTTTTAGCCTTTCCTCTACATGATTCATAGTCTATCAACTGGATGTGAAAAATGCCTTCCTGTATGGGAAAATTGAGAGGAAGGTCTATGTGTCCCGTCACCTCTAGGTTTTTATAGATTCCTAAAGTATCCTAAAAAGGTCTTACAAAGTAGTGAAAGCTCTCTATGGTTTCCACCGAGCCCTACGCCTGGTAAAATGCTAACTTTAATCTAATAGCTTTCAAGTTGAAGAAGATAATAAGAAGTAGGAACTATTGACAAGACTATTTTCTTAAGAAGGACAAACATTAATATCAAGTTAAGTGCAATTTATTGGATGATATTATTTTGTTCAATCAAAGAAATCTTGGTGTGGATGAATTGAGGCCTTAATGAAAGAGTAGATTTCAGATGATTTCTATGGGAGAACTCACCTTCTTCTTGGAATACAAGTCAACAGAAAGAAATGGTATAATTAATAATCAGGATAAAGTATTTGCAGAATCCTGAGAAGTTTGATTTGCAAGTGGTAACAGACAGATAGCACACTAATTGAGACCCAAAAGCCTTAGTCAAGGTTGAGAAGCAAGTGATGTGGATTACACCTTTCATAGATCCAATATTGGCTCTTAAATGTACTGACTGCTCTATCCTAAATTATGTTGCAGTATATGCCCTGTTCTAGGTTTTTATAGGTCCACCTCCAAAGACCACCATAAGTGGCTGTTAAGAGAACCTTAGGTATCTAAAGGGCAAAACCCAAACCTGGGCCTTTGGTATCCTAGAGTGTCCTTTTATTTGACCTCGAAGCTAGTCAGATAGTTGACTATGCTAGAGCCAATCTTGATAGAAAATCCATAACAGGAGGTTTTGTCAATTTCTTGGCAGGATACTTATTTCTGCAATGCAAAAAGCAGACATTGTGGCTACTTCTTCTACTACAGAGGCAAGTATATGATGCACAGCTGCAAATATAACCAGTGGCAAGTTTTGTGATTCAAAATCAAATGTTAGAGCTATTGGTTCAAATCCAATGAACACAAAGATCTACATTGATAATGAAAGTAACAATATTGCATTGGTAAGATCCATATATCACACTAAAACAAAGCTAAGCTATTAGGCACCACTTCAATAGGATGCATATGAGAAGAAAACTTATCCAGGTGCTGAAAAAATACCACAACCTGATGACTATGTAAGCTGGATCTCTACACCAAGCAGTTTTGATGTTAGCAGGTTTCAGTTCATGGTAGATACAAATTGGGATTATCAATCCATAAGCTGCATTAGTTATAAGGTGAGGCAGATAATGATTTTTTGTATAGTTTGAAATGAAGTTTTTAGTGTGCAGAAGAATCTGACCTCATAGTGAAGATTTTCATGGTAGTAATTGGGTTTTATAGAGTCCTTGGGAAAGCTTAGATGGTACAGAATCACTATGTTGGCCTAAAATTGTTCATTCTTTGGATGGCAATAGTTAGTACGACAGTAGAGGCAAAGTTAGTACCTGTTGGGCAAAGATAGACCAAGCATAAAGAGACGGATTGAAGAAATACCGCCAAGGTGCAAAGTGTAAAATGAAACGGTTTTCTTATCTTAGGTTGCTAAACCTATATAAACCCATCTCAATTGCACAGTTTACTCACGTAATCTCTCTCAATTACTTTCTTTCATTAAAACCCTAATCTCACACTCACCGATGATCTCCAATCATGGATGTTCTTGAATCGTGCCCTAAACATAATATGAAGTCGCTAATTTAAGCAGGACTGATGGCATGCAGAGTTTCAGAGGATATTACTTCTTGTGCTACTCTCCATTTACAATCCTCTCACTGTAAGTCTAGTATATCTGCTACTACATTTTGTTGAACAGATTTGATGTCTGCAAAATCCAAAACAAACAACTAATGTAAGGTATATTACTGCTGAAAGTTAGCTCTGGCAAGATTGTTTCTATCTCTGAAGCATCAATAAGAAGTAGAACTTCTTTTTGATGATGCTGATGTGAAAGGACACTCTAACCAAATCAGGCTTATTTGGATGCTTATAAGCTCATAGGGTTTTTTATTAGGGGTACTTAACTATTATAACATTAAACAAAGCTCTGTTTTCCATCCCCAATGGAGATTTCTTTATTCTACAATAAATCATTGTATTAGTTCAAAAGCACCTCTTGGGATCAAATACCTGAATAACATTGGCCACCTTCTGTAATTTGCTTACATCTAATTAATAAATATAATTTTTCTAAAATTAAATTTTGATGTATGCTTAGACACTATAGAGTGCAAAGAAAAAGTTTGTTTATGTATCCACGTTTTAATTTCAATGTGTTTGATAAACAGCTAAAGAATGTACCCGTACTTTAGACCATTTCCTATTAATGCTTTGGACAAGTACAGATTTCTCCTTTGGTTAAAAAGGGAAAACCATTTTTCAGGGAAAGTCCCTCACCTCTGTTTTCTACCATGTTGGTTCAACCAACAGAGGATGAGGGTGAACAATCAGAAAGACCATCTGAACCACAACTTACACCCTCTCTCGACGCCGTATCAGAGATAAGTTTGATGTAATTATTTGAGGATCTCCTTACCCAAGTGAAGTTCATGTTGAGCCTCAGTCTGACCCATCACCTAGTACTATCACCCTACTACTCCATAATTCTGATTCCATTACATCAAAGGATCTGGTGGGAATCATGGAGGTCAGTCATCGAGTGATAAATCCCTTTCAGAGAATAAGGGTGACATGACACTCCAAAGTGTGTATGATCTTTGTATCTCTTTATGTACAAAAGTTACAGATCAAGCCAAGGAATATAAAACAACTTAAGGCATAGATCAAGAAAAGCTTAAAGAAGAAAGCCAAACCTGTTATCACACACCACATAGCTTGGATAAAAGAGTGTATCCTTGAAGCAAAGATTGCAGGAAAAGAAATCCGTGAATAAAAAATGGATGACAAAAGGAAGTCCTGTATCCAAAACAAGGGAAGGAAATCTCGCAAAGCTAAAAACCTTCAGTCCATAAAGCTCCATTGTTTGAATTAGCTTGAATGAAGATGTAATTGAATCTAGAGACTAGAGGATGCTCAATAATGTTGGTAGGACAAGAAATGTGGTGTATAAAGATAAATAAGTGCTGAAGATGCAGTTAGTACAAAGATGTATTAGTACTGATAAGAAAAAAGTTTAGTACTAAACAGATCAAAAGTTCGTACTGACAAACAAAAAGTTAGTACCGACAAGGAAAAAGATAGTACCGATAGACCAGATGAAGGTACTATTGATCAAAATAAAGGAAGAAGTGCTACTCCAACAACTCCAACACCTACTCCTACAATCTTTGGAGATGATGAAACTATGCTCAAGTTCTCCTTAACATGAGCCAAGAACCAAAGCATTTTCAAGAGAAAAAGAGAAAGGAAGTTGAACTAAAAGGATGTAGAGGGAAACTGAGAGACCTTGGCTTACTTCAACTCTTCAAAACCAAAGAAGATCATGTATTGACATTAAAGCCTCCTTCCAAAGATAGAACCAAAAGATAATGGAAAAAAGAAAAAATTAAAGAGGAAGATGAGTCAGATACTGAATATGAAGATACCTTAAAGCTGAAAGAAAATAGCAACTTGCTCATGATGAAGGAGATTGCATAGAAAGATACAAGATATGGAAAATGAAAGAAGAAAGGAAAAGATTAGCTTGAAGAAAAAGCTACAAATGCTTGCTCTATACAAGAGACTTTGATTGAATCACAGAAAGAATGGATTGCAGATAACTTCTAGCACAAAACTTCAAGAAGAAGCGAGAGATAATCAGTTCACTGTGGAAGAGAGAACAAAATTCCTTCATGATACAATTGCAGCTCAAAGAAGGTTTCTTGCAGAACAAAGAGCTATTGCAATAAGGAATAGACCTCCTATAAGAACTCAGCTTAGGAATCAGATGATGACTTATTTGAAACATGTTGGAAACCAGAAACAATTCAGACCTGAAAGAATAAGAAACTTTGAATAAAAACAATCTTTTATATGAAAATTGAAAAGTTTTAAATAAAAGTTTCAACTGCTGTTTGGATCACTTAGGATGAAAGAAAGATTAAGAGATGAATGCAGAGCAAAAGATCTGAACAGAAGAGATTAAAGTAAAAAGGTAGCTAAAGAAATTCCAAATAAAGAAGACACGAGCAAGAGTTACCTTCTAAGTGTAGATGTGACAGAGCAAGGGTACAAAGAATAGAGAAAAGGTGGTCATAAAGAAGATGCTTGCTAGGAAAAGGAAAAGACCACAATCAGATGTTGATAGTGATGATGAACTCAGAAAGTGCCTAAAGATTGCTACATTTAAAGGTACCATAGATAGTGAAATTATGGAGAGAAAATATGTCATTGCTAGGTTGAACAAGGTATCATCACCAGATGGAGAACCTATCTTTGTTATTTAAAGCCAATGGGAAATTCAGGGGCATTCAACTATCTCATGAGGTACTTCATATCTTTGATAGCAAGATTATTTCACTGTATGACTTGTGATGGGAGCAGTACTCAGAAATTACACAGAAGGAATTGAGTTGATTCTTTGGGGAGATTTAAAGATAATGATGGAATCCTTAAAGAAAAGGAAAATATCAAAGTGATTTCTGGAGTGGATCAACAAGATTGGAAGATAGACCCACTTGAGTAGATAGTATGAAGCTTGTAGAGTTTACAAACTAGAACTGAAGAATGGGACAATCACCATATGTTAGATGAACGAAGGTATACCTCCTTTCAAGGAATTTATTACAAAGGATACTTTGATCTTGGATGTAGATAAAGAGAAAGTATTGCTGCACTTGATTTGATCAGATTTATTAAGCAACAGATTGGTGAAGAGTGATGCTGTAAATGGAGATGAGAAGGGTTTGAGTGTTGGCTAACCACCACACAACAAATGGTCATCAGTTCACCATGCTTAATAGGCATAAGAACTGGCTAGTCCATAAGCAAACGGCTTGTGGTAAAGACTTCTCAAATCCATTTATGGTTGACAATTTACCAAAAATTATAGGGTTCTCAACTCACCTTGCTTCATGGTGAAGAGTTGGCTAGTCCAAGATCAAACAGTTCTTGGTAAAGACTACTCAAATTTGTTGATAGCTGATAGTTTGCTAAAAACTATATGGTTTATCAATGCACCATGTTATGGCAATGAAGCATTGGCTAGTCCAAAAGCAAACGGTATTTGGTAAAGACAAATCAATTCCGTTGAAGTTGACATTTATCAAAACTGTAAAGGTAATTAACTCACCATATTTTTCAAATAAGAGTTGACTATCCCAAGCAAAACGGCTACGGTAAGGAACATCAAACTTCGTTTATGTCTGGTAGTTGCCAAAAATACATACGCCAACTTAGTTGGAAAGTTGCTGAAAAGATGTATTTGATGAAGACATATAAGTTGCACAAGGATACAAAAGATGTTAAGATCAAGATCAAGAAAGTTTAAAGTGTTTGGATACCTCCTACAAGAACTTAAGAAGAATAACCTAAAGAAACATGAAGTTAACGAGTTCAAAATCATGTTTAGGGGAGGATTGTTGGGAATTATACATTCCTAACTTCAGTACCTGTTTAGTTCTATACTAGTACGGCAGCTTAGTTATAGGTTATAATGACAGTTACACAAGTGGTAAGTACTGCTCAGATAGTTAAGTACCATAGTAAAAAATAGTTAGTACCATTTAAGAGATATGTATGAGATATTATAGGAAAAGATATGTATTATCTTTTACGTATTTTGTAAGCCAAGATTAGGGTTTTCCTTAGTGTATAAAAGGAACCCTCACGGCATAGTTAGAGATATCAGTTCAATATATATCTCATCTCATACAATCATATCTCATAGTTAGTAATCTGTAATCACTTAAAGCATATTAATAGAAATCAAAGTTTAGTATTCATTGTTCTCTTAATACTAATATGTAAGATTCCGCGAATACAATAAGTATTCATAGTCAGTAGTTTCTTTATAGTCAATCTGTATTAATACAAGTTGTGCTATCACCAGAGTAGGCCTGCAAAGATCAGTTCAGTTTTGGGACACACAAAAAATCCCTCAACTATTTGAAGATTTATAACTTTGAAATTTTTTTAAAAACCCTAATTTGAAACATTAAGGTTTCTTCATCAAAACTGATGAAATCAAAAACTCCTTCAAAGGTTATGAGATGAAAAATATGATTTTGGAAGATTTGTAGTTTAACTTAGATTCAAAAATAACAAGAAATGAAGATGGAGATGATGGCGATCGTTTCTTGGTGAGGGTGAAAAAAATTATGTTAAGTGTGTGTAGGTGTAAACAGGGGACGGGTTAGGATGGGAAGGGCAAATGATTTAAGCTAATACATGATTAATTATAAGCTAGTTATATTAATCATGTAAGACAAAATAAGATTAACCATAAGTGAAAATAATCTTTCCAAATCTTTCTAAATCTAAAAAATCTTTCCTTATTGGTGATAAAAAATATTTGCTTCTAGAAGAATATATTAAACTAGTTTTAATAAGTACAAAACAATATTTTGTATAGATTTGGAGTTAATCACAAAATGACAAATATTGTCCCAGCTCCACTTATGGATCCACCAAAAACACTAGATGGATCCAGGGGATGGAGGATCCGTGAGTCCCACATTTGGCTCACTTGGGACAGATTTGAAATTCATAAGGTTGCCTATAAATACCAACCTCATTCTTTCATTTTAAACAACTCTTGACAAATATTTTTCTCATACATATTTTATCTTTTATATATTCTTTGATCATTATACTTGTTACATAATCCATTACAAGTGATCAACTCATTCCACTCTTTAGTGAAGAACACTCAAGAAGACGTCAAGCTTCAAGTGTTAATAGTTTAGTTGTGTTATCACGTTTGTGATAATCATTCATCTTGTATATCTTGTGTTGTGTGTTGTGTGTATCATATGTGTATGATAGGTTAGTATTTAGGCCTCAAAATACATAGATGTTAGATTGGTTCATCTCGATGTTAGACTCGGTATTTAGTTTGTACCGGCTAAAAGTGAAAAAGTGTAAGCGACGTGTACGGTTTTCTCCGCCTAAAGGGAGCTTGTTGACATAGTGAAGATAACTCTCAAGTTGGGTACTTGGGGAGTGGAGTAGGGCGAAGAGGAGCTTCGTAGCCGAACCACTATAAATCATTGTGTCATCGGTTTGATCTTTCTTATCTTTACTTGCTTATATTTCGTAGATTGTTTATTTACTTATTGCATCGCTATCATATACACTTGTGTATATCTCTTGAATTCACATAAGTCGACAATCTAAGTTTTAATTTTAAAATGGTAAAAACTATTCAACCCCCCTTCTAGTTTCCACAATTGGTATCAAAGCCAGGTTACCCAAGATCTTTAACGTATATTGTACATTAAAGCTTGAATCGATCTATGGATTCAGATAAATATCTAGAAGGGCAATCTATGCAAAGACCATCTCTTTTTGAAAGTGATCATTTTATTTATTGGAAAAATAGATTTGAAACTTATGTGAAAGCAAAATATTTAGATCTTTGGCATATTATCTTGAATGGTGATTTTCCACCGCTTGCCATAAATGAAGTTACCTAAATTTTATAGGTTTTTCCTTTTAAAGAACAATCCGATGATCTTAAAAAGAATCTTGCTAAAAATAATGAAGCTAAAATGGTTCTTTATAATGCTTTACCTAAAAAGGAATACGAAAGAATTTTTATGTGTAAAACGGCTAAAGATATTTGGCAATCGTTGTTAATCACACACCAAGGTAATAGCCAAGTAAAGGATAATAAAATTGATCTTCTTGTTCAACAATATAAACAATTTACGATCCTTGAAGAAGAATCTATTGATATCGGTTTTGCTAGATTTAACACTATTATTACTAGTCTTAAAGCTCTTGATGAAGGTTTCTCTAGCAAAAACTATGTTAGGAAGTTTCTTATGGCTCTACATCCTAAATGGAGAGCAAAGGTGATGGCGATTGAAGAATCAAAAGATTTTTCATCACTAGATCTAGACGAGCTTATCGGCAATCTAAAAGTACATGAAGTAGTCATGGAAAAGGATTCCGAAATTTATAGAGGCAAAAAGGAAAGAGTTAAGTCCATTGCCTTGAAAACTAAGAAAGAGTCTAGTGATGATGAAACTTCGACATCCGAAAGCGATGATGAAGAATATGCTATGGCCGTAAGGAACTTTAAAAAGTTCTTTAGAAGAAAGGGTAAATTTGTTCGGCAACCAAGAGAAGAAAAGAAGTCATTCCGACAAAGAGATGAGAAGAAAGGAAAGAGTGACCGAAAATGTTTTAGATGTGGTGATCCAAATCATCTCATTGGCGATTGTCCAAAACCATCTCGCAACAAAGATCAAAAGGCTTCATTAGAGGTTCTTAGAGCGATAGCGAAAATGACGCCGAAGACAAAACTAATGATGAAACTTGTCTCATGGCTCAATCGTCGAATGAGGTAACTCTTAACTCTTCTCATTATAGTGATGATGCATCTTCTCTTGATAATGATAGTATGCAAATAGAATACGATAACTTATGTGAAATTAGCTTAAAAATCATTAACAAGAATAAAATTTTGAAAACTAAAAGAGATATTTTAGAAAAAGAAATTTTAGAATTGAAAGAAAAAATTAAGATACTTGAGAGAAGCAAAGAAGTTGAGATTGTATGTAAGTCATGTGAGGAAATTAAATCGGAAAACGCCAAACTTAAAGAAACTCAAGTTAAATTTGTTAAATTTGATAAAAGTGCTAATTCACTAAGAGAAATGTTAAACAATCAAAAGTCACCTAGTTGCAAAATAGGTCTAGGATTTGATAGCGATAAAGCGTCAACAAGCGGAACTAAAACCATGAGTTTTGTTGGATTTTTTGCTGAAAAAGGGACGGACGGATCCACCATAAAGGTGCACGGATCCACCTTACCTGGATCCGTGAGTCGCAATTATGGAAAAAAAGGACAAAACACATTTTTAGTCCACCTATGTCTTCTAGATCGGATTTTGTTATTACTAGGAAGAAACTAATACATAATAGCATTGATGATTCAAAGAAACCGTCCTTAAAACCATCACCTAAAAGCGGTATACGTTATGTCAAAATCGAGTCTAGACCGAAAAACCTCCACCTAGAAGAAACATCTCTTCTCAACCAAGATACAACACACCTCAACTTAAGAGAAACTCTAGACAACTAATTTATCAAAACTTCTACCCTATGAATTGTAACAACCAACAAAATCAAGGCTTCGTACATATAGGAAATTGTATCCCATTTAAATATCCAATCAATTGCAACAAATGAAAGGGATGTACAACATTAACATTTTCGGACCCATGGATTTTTGAATTATAAAACAAGAATGAAACTTTCGAGGGTGAAAGGATTTTCAAACCAAATCAACAAACGCAAAACGAAGAAATCTGAACACTAGTCCCCGGCAACGGCGCCAAAAACTGATTGCAGTTTTATATACCTAAAATATATCACAATATAATATAAACCTAAGAGCAATTAAGAAAATTACCAAGTTACCTTCAGTAAAATTCACTATCAAAAATATATATAATATAATATATAATACGTATATTAAACCGGGCAAATATGATCACCCGGGTCGTTTCCTCAACGACTATTGCAATTGAAACTTCGATTAAGCTTGGATTCTGATTTGAATGTAGCAAAGATATTTTCGATAATCTATATCTACTAATATTAAAAGCAACAATTAAAATTGAAATTTAAAGGCAATTAAACAATTAAACAAATACGAAAAACAAATAAAACGCGACTAAATAGCAAATTGACTAAAATTAAACCCTAAGATTGCAAACTAATTTTCTAAACCTAAATTAGAAAAAAAGAAAATTTTAAGAAAAATAAAAATATTTTTTTAGATTATTTTTGAAATTTTTATCAATTAAAAACTAATTAATTCTAATTAAATCCTAAAAATAAAAAAATAGAAAATAAATGAAATTATATTTTTTCTATGTAAAATAAGTAAAAAGAAAATTTTAGAAAAAGAGATTACTATTTTTGGTTTTTTAGATTTAAAGATATGACTTTTTAAAGATTTAAGCTAATTTAAAGCTTAAAAATAATAAAAATACTAAAAATTTAATCCTAAATTTTTTTATAAAATTACTCTAGAAAGTTAAAAAGTGCAGAAAATTTAGAAAATTAAAAGCCCTAATTCTTACCTTTTTAACAAAATTTAATTAAACTTATTAAAATCTAATCCTAATTATTAATTAAAATTAATAACTAAATAATAACTATCCTAGGGACTAATGGTGCAAAAGGGAAAAGGACTAACTGAGCTAAAGTAACTAACATGCAAGGATTAATAAAGAAACAATTAAAATGGAAAAATTACAAGAATGGTCCCTGAGGTCCTTCCCCGACAACAAACTAAGTCCTAAAATTAAGCTTAAAATAAGATGGGATTTAAAAAGTGCTTTTCATGGAAAACTTAAAAAATCAAAGTTGTAGATTAAGCTAGTGTGAACAATTTTAACAAAAGCACTTAAGGCTGAAACTCAATGATAAGCTCAATAAGAGCTTATCTATAAGCTGATTACAGAAACAAGTAAGTTAAGCTCACTTGTGCTTTTTGACTTGTAAAAAGCTCAAATTAAGCTCATTTTGAAAAAGGAAAAGTGATTTAGAAAGCTTATGACATGCTTAATCTATGATTGAAAAGAAATAAGAGCTTGAACTACTTTTAAGCTACTGAAAATGATGAGGAAACAAGCAAACTCAGAAATCTAGAAAATAAGCACAAAATCTCATTAAGCTAAAAAGCACAAAGTAGTAAAATAGACTATAAGCTATAGAGGACTTAAAGAACTACTTATAAACTAACTATTTAAGCAATAAAAACAAGTAACTTAAGCTAAATTTAACAATTTTAAGAAACTCTTAATTTACCTACTATTTTTGATGCTTTTGAGTGACTTTTGTCAGCAAAATTAAGCTAGGAAAATAAGCTAGAAAATAAGATTAAAGACTTAATCTATATTAAGCTATAACTAAACTATAAAATACTAAAAGATAAGCTATTAAATCCTAACATGCTAGCTTAATTTAGGGCTTAAGAATCAGCAGTACTAACTAATGTTAGTACTGCTGGTGCAATTGGCAAACCAAGCACTCACTTGTGCAGGCTCTCCTAAAGGTTACTACTACTTTCAACACACTTATTGTAAGTGTGCAAACCAAGAACAAGCAAGATCTAAACCCCTGAAGGTTTAGATCAAATATTCAATAGATAAAAGAAAGGTATAAAGTGCCCTGGTGCTGAAAAGATAAAATAAGCCCAAACTTATTGATTTTTGCAAACTAACCTTTAAAATTGCCTTTTCTAATGATTATAAGGTAGAATGAATCTGACTTAACTAAATTCAAGAGCACACTTTGACTTTTTGAGGTCAAAGTAGCTAAACCCAAACACTCCTTTCAAATTTTGACTGTTTTGATTAAGCTAAGGAAATGAAATCTATTGAATAAAACTAGATAACCAGATAATTTCTAGCTTATAACTAACTTAATTAACCTAAATTAACAACTAAATCAGCTTTACTATAAGATCTAAGATTATACTTTAACTAATATTTTTTCTTTGGTTTTTGAGGTTTTAAATGACAGATATGAAAAACTAACTTCTATAACTATTAATCTAACAATATATGATCACTAATAGATGAGAAGCATAAATCAGTATAAGCCAACACTAATAAGCAATAAGCATAAGCAAATAAGCAGTTTAAACTAAAATTATAGAAAAAGGAAAAGAGTAACTTACTTGAACCTTTAGCTAAACAAAAGGTCTCAATTAAGAGCAGCTACAAGCTCTCCTAGCTTATTAATAAGCTAGGAGTTAAGTTTATTTGGTCATCCATTGCAACCAACTTCCTTTAGCTTTCTACAATTCAATTTACATAGGTATTAAGGTATTATTAAGCTGATTTAAGATATTAAGGTAAGATTAGGTTCAATTAAGCTCCATAATAAGCTTATAAACTTATTAAAGCTAAATATGAGCTTATGAGAGCTTATTGACTTTTAGCTTAACAAGGAAAGGTGAATGAGATTTAAGTAAACAAAGGAGCTTAAAAGAAATTAAAAACTTCTAAATTCATTAATAGAAAACTAGATTATAACTTTTTAAAAGGAAATTACAAGATTTAAAACAAAATTAAACTAAGAGTAAATTTAAGCTAAAAACTAGTCCTACAAGCTACGTCTCTGTGTGTAAGAAGTGAAGGCCTATTTATAGGCTGAGTGAGAAGCTTCTAGGCTCTCTTTCCTTGCTCTCCAATCCTTAATCCTGTCCATCAAATCTTCTAATCATTGGGGCTTCAATTGTGGCTGTTTGATCATTGTGTGGACACCTGAAGATTGCCAGCGTGTCATTCCCTTTTGGATGTCATTGTGCTTCTTTTGTGAGTGTTTTAGCACAAAAACCCATATGATTTGTGCTTTCTCCATTATTGACGTGGCATGAGCTTGATCTTGAGTTAATGAAGGCTTTGATTTGACTGATTTATCCCTTCCATAATCCTTAGGAGCCTTTGAATTACCTAATTTCTCCCTCAATTTGATAAAGCCCTTGTTAAAGACGATGGATGAATAGTAAAAAGAGTTTCGCGCCACAATTTTCTTTTTATAACAGAAAGAGGTAAATTTAGTTTAAACTTTGGGGATTTGGCAATTTGAGTCCTTGTGTTTGGATTCCTCTTTTTCTAGTTATAAACTAGTTTCAGTAATTGCAAAACTGGCCCTTGTGGTTAATGAAAAAGGGAAATGGGCTAGGGTTTTGAGCTTAAGGATCCGGGTAGGGCCCATTTGGGTTTACAGACCATTTATGAATTTTTTTGAAAGTTGAGGGGCTTAAGTAGAATATTTTGGGTTTTGTTGACTTTTGTTGACCATGATTTGACCGGATTTGACTGTGGGCTTGACTTTTCCTAGCTTTGCCTCCGGCTTTTGTTCACTCTTTCGTTCTCGTGTCCGTGCTTGCTTTTGATGGATTTCATGTGATTTATGATATATCCGTACTTGCATACACAAAACACAGATACAAGCATATTTTTGCTATTTTTGGGTTTAATTAGGTTATTTTAGGTATTAACGGATATGTGTATTTTACACTTATCAAAATTCCCCAAACTAAACCATTGTGTGTCCTCACGCAATATCACATGCCTTATAACCAAATACCTCGAAACTTCCCCAAACTAAACCTTTGAAAAGTAGCAAAGATTTTTGTTTGAGAGAATTAAGAGATCACAAGTTATAAAACACCCGATTTCCCATTTTCAAAACTTTTTCTCTTTTTATGATTTTCTTGATAATTAACTATCTAACTACAACTTATTTGTGTTGACATAATGTATTGTTTTCATTACCTCATTGGTAACTTTCCGAATTCCCCAGGACTAGGTTCAATCCCGAAATTAGCAAGTTCTAGTTGTTTTCAATTCGCAAACTCACTTAAAGACCCCAATTCGCAGTATTTCATAAGGATCCCGAATTGCAATATTTTCATAAGGACCCGAATTTGGCAATTTTTCTCTTTAAGGACAAAAAAAAACGAATTTTGCATTTCACACATAAATGGCACTAATTTGTTAGTTTTTCCTTCAGGACACGAATTTGCAGTTCTTTCTTAAGGACACGAATTTGTAGTTTTCAGTAGAACCCGAATTTGCAATTGGCTTAATCAACCGAATTTGCAACATAAACTTAAAACTCAAATTGCTTAATCTACATTATACGGTTTATTTCTTTGACTTGTAAAATCCCGTGAAACACTCACTTGTTTTCCTGGTTTTGTCAAGAATTGTAAAATCCCGTGTAATTTCATGAATTAAAACACAAAAGACAACACCCTCAAACACAATTACTTTCTATCACCGCTCGATCAAACAGTAATCATTGAACATACCAATTTATCAGATGACCCTTGATGAGAAGTCATTACTTCAGTGGTGACAACAAAACCAACCGAATGCTTGAAAAACACTTGTATGACTCGTGGAAAAGCAGAATGGAACTTTATATGATGAACAGACCCCATGTAGAATATTCTTGCTTCAGTAAAAAAGTCCACTTGTTTAGACAACAACATAGGGATGGTGTAACCAACCAAAGGAATATACTGACTTAACTCCCACAAAAACCATTCAAGCTGATTATGACATTCGAAAGCAATAAACACATTCACAGAGGCCTTCCAACTAAAATTATGCCTGGTTATTCAACATCGATACCAAGGATATTTGGATAGAAATCAAATTGCTCATTGCAAGGAAACGTCGTGTAACAAAGCACGACGGAGAATTACGCTGTACGATGAATTTGATAAGTTTACATACAAGAAAGGAGAGTCAGTTACACGAGTACTACTTGATATTCCATATCCTGCTACTCAATGATATCAATATTACAAGAAGCCACACTAGGAGCAATTTTCAAGTCAATACCAATTTCTGAATACTCTTCCTGCTGAATGGAAGCAAATTCGTTACTGATGTAAGTTGGTCAAAGATGTGCACACTACTAAGGTTTGATCAGATTCCAATGCTCACGTTGGAACAATCCATGAACGACATGCAAATGGAAGTTCGATTGATGCATGAACACAACTCCGATCCTCTTGCTTTAGTTGCATCTCACCAAATGACACAGTCTCCTTATCAATCTCATCAGCACTCTTACCAGAACTCTCAACATCATCAACCACAAGTTTCACCATATCAGTCTCCACAGTATGGATCACCTCATCAGTCTCAATAATACTCAACTCATCAATCATCAACATCTCTTTTAATCACTTATCCATCCAATGATTATCAATCATATGTTCACCATAACATTTATTCTCTATCATCATCCATCCCTCAATTGGAATATGCTCCCTCAGTTAACCAACAACCTGAATTTTCCCAACCAGACTCGGGTCAAATTATTCCAGTATTCCAGAGAGGTGATGATCCCATTGATGCTATCAATTACGTGATGTCATTCTTGACCGTTGTTGTCACTTCTCGCTATCCTACTACCAATAACCAGCTGAGGAATTCATCAAACCCTAAGTAACAAGCTACCATTAATGATGGGAGAGTGACCTCACAACCAATTCAGGGGAGACAAACCTCTTTTGCTGCGCGTACTACAAGGACCTACACTCTAGGAGCAAGTGGAAGCAATTCGAGGAAACAAAGGACTGTTATTTTTTACAACTACAAAGGGGAAGGACACATGTCTAAACAATGCACTAAACCAAAAAGGAAATGGGATGACTCGTGGTTTAAGGATAAAATGTGATGGTTTAAGCTCAGGTAAATGGTCAAATTCTACATGAGGAAGAGCTAGCATTTTTGGCAGATCCAGGAATTGTAAAAGGTCAAGCCACACAGACTGTCATTACTCACAATGCTGCTTATCAAGCTAATGATTTGGATGCATATGACTCTGATTGTGATGAACTCAACACTGCTAAAGTTGCTCTCATGACGAATTTATCCCATTATGGTTTAGATGCCTTGCTGAGGTACACAATCCTGATAATGTGGATAACAATATGATAAATCAAGCTGTGCAGGTAATGCCGTCTTCTGAACAGTCAAATGTTGTGAATTGTTCAGAGACTGAGATAACCAGTGATAGCAATATCATTCCTTATTCTCAGTATGTGATTGAATCACAACAGGCAGCTGTTCAGAATTCTGACTCATCTGCACAACAAGATGCACTGATATTATCTGTGATTGAACAACTGAAAACACAAGTAGTTAATTGTACCAAGATGAATTTGAACAATAAAAATATCAATGATACTTTAACTGCTGAGCTTGAAAGATATAAAGAACAAGTTAAAGTTTTGAAAGAAGGACAAAATGTTGATTTAAGGAGTAATAATAACGTTTCAGATTCAAGTGCACAGTCTGTAGAGATTGATCGTCTTAAACAAACTCTTTCTGAACATTTAAAAGAAAAGGAATCTTTAATACAAACAGTTACTCTTCTCAAAAATGATTTTAAGAAAGAAGAATCTAGGAACATCGATAGAGAGATTGCGTTAGAAAAGAAGATCAAACAGCTAGATAATATTGTTTTTAAAAGAGATCAATCTGCACAAACTGTTCACATGTTGACGAAACCTTAGTTTTTCTATGATCATACCACTAAACAAGCTCTAGGTTTTCAAAATCCTTTCTATCTAAAGAAAGCTCAACAGTTGGAACCAAAGCTTTATGATGGTAATGTCATTAAGAATACAAGTGCTATTGTGATTCCTGACTCTGAAGAGACCCTAATGCTTGCTGAAGAGAGTCGTTCAAAAATGCTTTTAAAACAAAAAGATCCTATGATGTTAGAAAAGAAAGTTAACACTACACCAGTCGATTATGCTATTCTTAACCAACTTTCTCAAGATTTTGAAACATGATTTGTTCCACAAACTAAATTATCTGCTGAACAAGCCTTTTGGTCTTAGAATTCTATGAATTCTCTAGAACCCACTCTTTCTAGTAGACCCACCAAAGTTGAGGTTCCAAAAGAACTTCCTAAAGTCAGCATGGTTAATACGAGTTTGAAGAAACTTAAACACCATCTTGCTGGTTTTGACATGGTTGTCAAAGAAAGAACCACGACCACAGCCATCACTGAGGGGTTGTGGGGGTTCGAACATACAAAAGCTTGTTTTAGGGATGAAATAATTCCATTTGTAAAAGCTCTGAAGGACTTATTTAATACATTCGATCAATATTTGATTGATGAACTTTCTGAAGTCCAAAATGTCTTTCATCAAATGGAACAGGCTGTGGAACAACATCGTTTAGAGTCAAAAACATTTGAAGTTAAAATGAATCAACTTTTGAATGAAAACGAACGACTCTTAGAACAATAAAAGAAATAAAATAAAAAAAATCAATAAGATCGTCACTTTAAAAGAAGAGAAATCTTCTTGTTTTGAGCAAAGTTTATTCAAATTTTTAAAAAAGATTTTCAAAATCTTTCAAAAGTTTGCTCATCAAAATGGCTTGTTATTAAATTTCAGATAACAAGCCGGTTTTCAAATAAAAGAAAAATGTACGTTACAGTGCGCTTTATCTTCAAAAGAAGAGAAATCTTCTTTGTCCTGAGCAATTTTTTATCAAAATCTTTTCAAAAAAGTGTGCTCGGGACATCCGACTTCTAAGTAAATGTCAGCTTAGGACTCGTTCTTTAAATAAAGGAAAGTGTACATTTTTGTACATTTATCCTCACAACGGGAAACTTACACCTTCTCGGACTTGAGTTTAGTTCAAGTAAATGTTTTTGAAAATGTTGAACATAATTTTTCAAGATTTTATCAAAAACATTTTTCAAAATCTTTCAAAAATTGTGTGTTCAACACTCCCTTCTATCGATACTTTGATAAGCTTGCAATAGGTGAAGATTGTGTCCGGTTTACGACCCGTTTCCTGAAATTAACAGGATGAGGAGTGAGCAATCTACTGACCATACGTTTTAGATATTTATATACTTTGACGCAACTATTTTTCAAATTTGTTTAGAACATTCAAAAAGGTTCAAATCAATCATCGTGTTATATCCGTTTTCTCCCATGTGTTTTCAAATTCTCATATAGCTATTTTAATCCATTGATATCAAAAATATCATTTGGTATGCTATTTTTGAGGGGGAGAAAATTGGATTAAAATGTGATCAAGAAAGATAAATGCTTAAGTGTGTGGAATATCAAAGTGATCTAAAAGACTCAAAGTGCAATCAACTCTTTCCTCCATGTGCAAAATAATTTTGAATATCAATGCACATGTGTAGGGGAGTATTTCTCAAAAAGTGAAACTTTCAAAGTGTTAAATGTTTTGATTTATATCAAACACTTTGATTGATTTTCAAATGGTTTTATGGTTTCGATCTTAAATACCCATCAACCAACTACCTCACAATGATCAAAGAAGATATAAGGTGGTAAGGTTAGGTATTATCCCATGATCCAACCAGAACCGGAGGGATCTACCCAGGGACATTCCATAGATTTAAATATAGGTCCTTAGGTATGATGGAGTAGAATGTGAATGGGAATAATGTTAACTAAGGCATGAGTTATCATCGGAACAATCACAACAAGATGATAATGAGGACGCGTTAGTTTAACATTGAAGGGGTTGAAGAATGAAAAAGAAATGTATGGATAAAGGGTGAAAAGAAAGAAGCCCTCCACAAACTTTAGGCAAAACGGGTCAATACATAATCTATAGAATATCACAAAGATGATATTTGGTATTGAAAAAAAGACATCAAGGACCGAGTATGCAATGCACAACCATTCCAGCCACGCAGATTCTCTCAAAAAGAATTCTTGTTTCATTGTCACGGAGATTAAATGTTAATCTATGACATCTCAATCCGAGATGTTGATATTAAAAAGGTGGCAGTCTGCTCCAGCCTTCGATCACTAAAACCAAAAATAATTATATAGTCTAGAGCCAAAAGAGATCAAATCATAAATCTCACATAGGACACAAAAGTACATTTGTATTAAACATCAAAGATACAAAAAGTACAAGAGTCGCTTATATGTGTATGTGACAGTGCATATCTTAGTGACATTGCAGGAACATTCAAGAGTGATACTTAAATTAAGTATTTCACAAAGATTGAATGGAAATCCTACCAGTGCTAACATCAAACCAACGTTGAACGTAGGTCACTAATTTGAAAATGATTGTTTAATGATTCAATTAGTGGTAACTAGAAATCTAAGTGATCTAGTAGTTATCGTGTTTTTTACAGAATTTGTTTTTGAAAAAACCCAAACAACATTTCCTTGATTTATTCAAGTGAAGTGTTGGATTACCAAGGTTACTTATGATGTCACATGATTGATGAAGGGAGATTGTTAGGATTGAAGTTAGTAGTTGACTCTCATGCCTAGACCACACTCCACACATGACTTCACTATCGAATATTCAGGCATAACAAGATTATGATTATGTTTGATGGTCATTAAATATAATCAGGGGGAGGAGAAGTGTCCTAGCTAAATATTTCGACAGAGTGCAACAATTAGGGGGAAGAAATGTGTACATCCGGGACATAATTGACTTTGGTGAATACATAATCTGGGACTTAATTGACTTGGAGATTATAGTTTCTATCTTTTATGAGTTGACTATGTGAAGTATGTGCATACGAATGGTTGTATGTTTGTGGGGAAGCAACTGAACTGCTTGTAGTCATGTGGTATGAATTGGGGGGAAGCTATTGGAGGGAAGAAACATTTATGTACAACAACATCAACAACATCTCTACCTTTCAGAAGCATGAACACCATTATATTCATACCTTCATACCTCATACTCAAAGTTTAAAGATACACTTCTGTAACTCTGATAAATCAAAGAACTTCCTTAAATCATCAAGTTGTTATTCAAGATAAAAGTTCTACATGAGGAAGATTGTAAGCTGTCAAGAAAGTATGAGTATGTTGGTCAGAAGCTTCAAAAGATAAATCAAGATAGATTCACAGTAAAGAATGATGATATGAAAAGATCTCAAATGCAAAGACGAAAGAAAATGAAAAGATAAAGATCAAGATCACAAGAGCATGATTGGAACAAGACCACTATTACACAACAAGATTCCAGACAAACAAGCATTAAAGTTCAAAGATCAAGGTCACAAGAGAGATCTCAATGATCATCCTTTAGGGGGAGATTGTTACGAATAGAAAAATGATGATCATTAATGCGATCAAATAGAGATCTCAATGATCGTCCCTTGGGGGAAGATTGTTTGGAATGATAAAAGTGATGATCTTATTGAGATAAAAGTATTTTAATAAATAAAGAAATAATAATATGTAATAGGTTAGGTGATAGGCTCGTGACTTAAAAAAGTCACGAGACCTAAAAAATAGCTAAAAGCTAAGAAACAAGAGCTCCTTGCTCTTCCTTGTATTTAGGTATAAATACCCCTCATTACCTCATTAGTGAGGGGGTCTCTACTAATTAATCTAATCTCATTTCTCTAATCCTCCTCCTCCATCTTTCTCTCTCTACTTTCTATCTTTCTCTCTCTAGAATAAACACACACTCTATTGCTTATTGATCCTAAATTTAAGACCTAACAAAGTCATTAACAAAGATATTATGAACATAATTATGAATTCTTCTGTGGATAATGCTTCTGTGAATGTGCATGAATGTGAAAAGTGTCTAAAACTTGAGACTGAGCTTCTCAACAAAGAGGATTTCATTAAAAAGGAGATTTACAATAAACTGTTCAAAAGTTTTACCAATCTTGAAAAACATTGAATCTC
Organism: Tanacetum coccineum; assembly: GCA_026074375.1. Lineage (NCBI taxonomy): Eukaryota > Viridiplantae > Streptophyta > Magnoliopsida > Asterales > Asteraceae > Tanacetum > Tanacetum coccineum. The sequence goes on from BQNB010035594.1 coordinate 36,335, forward strand.
TTTATAAGTTGATACTCAACTTAATCAGGAAATTTTTCAAAGGGACAATTCAATTTCAAATCAAAGTGCTCCAAGTTTTGATCAATTGTTTGAATTAAATGAATTGAAAGCTCAATCCCAAGAGAAAGACACGGTCATAAAGAAGTTGAAAGAAAGAATTAAATCTCTAAGTGGAAAAATGAATGAGGATAAGATTAAAAAGGACTTAGAGGAGATTGAAACAATAAATAGTGAATTGGATCATAGGATGTCAAAGCTTATGGCTGAGAATGAGCATTTGAAACAGATCTATAAGCAACTTTATGACTCGATTAAACCAACATGTATTCGATCCAAAGAACAATGTGATGGATTAATTAATCAAGTTAATCTAAAGTCTGTGAAAATCTTTGATTTAAATGCTCGTCTTCAGGAAAAAGTTTTGGTAATTACAGCTCTCAAGGATGAATTAAAGAAACATAAAGGAAAAGCTCTAGTTGATAATGCGGTTACGAAACACACTATTGATCCAGAGATGCTTAAGAATGATGTGGAACCAACAACCCCAAAATTATTGAATAATAGGATAGCTCACTCTGCCTATATTAAGCACACTCAGGAAGAAGTTGCAGTTCTTAGGGATCTAGTTGAACATGGTAAAGCTAATTATCCACTAGATCATCCCTTAGAATCTGCTTGTAGGTATACTAAACGAATTCAGGATTTGCTTACAAACATCTGTAAAACCTACCATAGTATCAACAATTCTGGTAAAAAATTAGTGGCTGTGACCCCAATGAACAAGAACAAAAGAGTTAGATTCACTAAGCCCATCACATCCTCAGGAAACACAAACACAAAAATAGCTTCTTCATCGAACTTAGTTTCTAACAAACCTATGTTGTCTTTTACAGGAGTAAAATCGTCTACTAGTGCTAGCGAATCACAGCCTTTAAGAAATACAAAGAAAGATAAGATTCAGCAAACACCAAGTAGTACTCAGAAGAATAAAGTAGAATCCCACCCTAGGAAAGTTAAATCTAGTTTAAAAATAAAGACTGTGTTGTTGCACCTAAAGGAACTGCTAATGTGCAGCATTCCAAGCTTAATGTGAATTTTAAACTTAAATGTGTTAAGTGTAATGGTTGCATGCTTTCTGATAATCATGATTTGTATGTTCTTGATTTTATCAATAATGTGAATAATCGTGTAAAATCTAAATCTACTAAGAAAAATTAAAAGAGAAAAGTTTGGAAACCAACAGGAAAGGTGTTTACAAATATTGGATATATCTAGAGACCTACTGGTCGGAACTTCACTATAGTAGGAAATGTGTGCCCTTTAGCTAGGATTACCACAACTACTGAAGTGCCCCTTAGGAAACCAAATTCTCTAAATAATGAAACACCTAAACCTGTCGTAACATTAGTTTACTCACGAAAACCTAGAAAATCTAAAACTAATTTTTCTATTAGCAAATCTAAGGTTCTTAAATCTGTATCTGCTAACAAAAAGGGACCCAGTCAATCTTGGGGATCCATAGTTTCCGATGTTCCATCTTCCTCTCTTAATAAGTGCAGGTCGTCTAAATTGTTCTCTAGTATTTGCACTCCGGCTGCTCCAAGCATATGACTGGAGATCGCTCTCAGCTCACCAATTTCGTCAATAAATTTTTGGGTACAGTCAAATCCAGAAATGATCACGTGGCAAAGATATTAGGATATGGTGATTATCAGATTGAGAATGTTATGATATCAAGGGTTTACTACGTACAAGGACATGTACACCAATTATTCTCCGTTGGGCAATTCTGTGATTCGAACCTTGAAGTTGCTTTTTGCCAACACACCTGCTTCATTCATAATCTAGAAGGTGTTGATCTATTGCCTGGATCTCAAGGCAACAATCTATATACTCTGTCTCTTGGAGATATGATGACGTCCTCTCCTATATGTCTATTGTCAAAGGCCTCAAAGACTAAGTCCTGGCTATGGCACCGACGTCTGTCTCATCTAAACTATGGTGCAATCAACAATTCAGCTAGACATGGTCTTGTTTGAGGTCTCCCTAAGCTAAAGTTTGAAAAGGACCACCTGTGTTCTGCATATGCAATGGGCAAAAGCAAGAAGAAACCCCACAAACCTAAATCTGAAGACACCAACCAAGAAAAACTCTATCTTCTGCACATGGATCTTTGTGGACCAATGCGTGTCGCAAGTGTTAATAGAAAGAAGTACATCCTCGTCATTATCGATGATTACTCTTGATTTACATGGGTTAAGTGTTTAAGGTCAAAATATGAAGCTCCAGATTTCATAATCAAGTTTCTTAAGATGATCCAAGTGCGGCAAAAAGCACTTGTCTGACGAATCAGAACATATAATGGAACTGAATTTGTTAATCAAACTTTGCATGAATATTATGAGAAGGTTGGAATCTCTCATGAAACATCCGTAGCTCACTCTCCACAGCAAAATGGTTTCATTGAAAGACGTAATCGTACTCTAATTGAAGCTGCCTGCACAATGTTGATTTATGCAAAAGCTCCATTATTTTTATGGGCAGAAGCAGTTGCTACCGCATGTTACACCTAAAATCGTTCCATCATACGTCTTCGGCATGGCAAAACACCATATGAGCTTTTACATGACAAACCTCCCGACTTATCATTTTTCCATGTATTTGGTGCACTCTACTATTCGACACATGATAGTAAGAACTTGGGTAAGTTACAATCAAAAGCTGATATTGGTATTTTCATTGGCTATGCACCCACAAAGAAAGCATTTTGAATTTACAACCAATGTACCGATGAATCATTGAGACAATTAATGTAGATTTTGATGAGCTGACTGCGATGGCTTCTGAACACAGCAGTTCAGGACCCGCACTTCATGAAATGACTCCTGCAACAATTAGTTCAGGACTGGTGCCAAACCCTCCTCCTTCAACACCGTTTGTACCACCTTCAAGAACTGATTAGGATATTTTGTTTCAACCAGTGTTTGATGAATTACTTACTCCTCCACCTAGTGTTGATCACCCAGCCCTTGAAGTCATTGCTCCAATTACTGAATTAGATGCTCCAGAACCTGATGCATTAACCGGTTCACCTTCCTCAACAACAATTGACCAAGATGCACCATCACCAAGTAACTCTCAAACAATACCCGAAACTCAATCTCCTATCATTCCTAACGATGTTGAAGAAGACAATCATGACTTAGATGTTGCATACATGAATAACGATCCGTTCTTTGGTATTCCAATTCTAGAAAATGATTCTGAAGCATCTACTTCTTCGGATGTTATTCCTACTGTTGTGCAAACTGCTGCTCTATACTTAGAACACGTTACCAAATAGACCAAGGATCATCCTTTAGACAACATCATTAGTGAACTCAAAAGACCTATTTCCATAAGACTCCAATTCCATGAACAAGCTTTATTTTGTTACTACGATGCCTTTCTCACATCAGTTGAACCAAAGAACTATAAAGACGCATTAACTCAAGAATGTTGGATTGAAGCAATACAAGAGGAGTTACATGAATTTGAATGTCTTGAAGTCTGGAAACTCGTTCCTCGTCCAGATAAAGTGATGGTTATTACTTTAAAATAGATCTACGAGGTGAAACTTGATGAATTAGGAGGTATTCTAAAGAACAAGGCTCGATTGGTTGCTCGTGGTTACAGTCAAGAAGAGGATTTTGATTTTGAGGATTCTTTTGCTCCAGTGCCTAGACTTGATGCTATTTAAATTTTCCTCGCTTATGCTGCTTACATGAATATAATCGTCTACGAAATGGATGTTAAGACGACATTCTGCGCGAAGAAGTTCATGTCAGCCAACCGGACGGGTTTATGGATCAAAACAATCCGAATCATGTGTATAAGCTTAAGAAGGCTCTTTGTGGGTTGAAACAAGCTCCTCACGCATGGTATGAACTATTTTCGAAGTTTCTACTCTCTCAAGAATTTCTAAAGGAACCATGGATCCTACATTGTTCATCAGAAGATAAGGCAAAGATACTATCCTAGTACGAATCTATGTTGATGATATAATTTTTGCGTCTACTACACCTGAACTATGTGACCAATTTTCAAAAATAATGTGTTTAAAGTTTAAGATGTCGATGATGAGCAAACTATCATTTTTTCTAGGACTACAGATTTTACAAAGTCCCAGAGGCATTTTTTTAAACCAGTCTAAAGATGCTCTAGAATCTTTAAAGAAATATGGTATGGAATCTTGTGACCCCGTGGATACTCTTATGGTAAAGAAATCCAAACTGGATGAAGATCCATAAGGGAAAGCCGTTGACCCTACACACTATCGTAGAATGGTTGGCACCCTTATGTATCTCACAGCCAGTAGACCAGACCTTACATTTTTTGTATGCATGAGTGCCCGGTATCAGGAAAAGCCTACCAAAAAGCACTTACATGCTATAAAAAGAATCTTTAAATACCTATGAGGAACCGTTAATAGGGGACTCTAGTATCCAAAGGATTCTTCTATTGCTCTAATAGCTTATGAAGACGCTGATCAAGTGGGTTGCCAAGATACTAGACGAAGTACATCTGGAAGTATGCAATTATTGGGAGACACACTTGTTAGCTGGTCATTAAAAATGCAGAAAAGCATTGCGATATCAAGTACGGAAGCTGAATATATAGCCTTGTCTGGCTGTTGTGCTAAAGTCCTTTGGATGAGATCACAGCTTACCGACTGTGGTCTTGGATTCCATAAAATTCCAATGTACTATGATAACAAAAGTGCTATTGCCTTATGTTGCAACAATGTTCAACATTTTCGATCGAAGCATATTGACATCAGATTTCACTTCATCAAAGAGCAAGTAGAGAATGGAGTAGTAGAGCTTTACTTTGTCAAAAAGGAGTATCAGCTAGCGGACATCTTCACTAAAGCCCTATGCAGAGAAAGAATTGAATTTCTTATCAACAAGCTGGGAATGCGAAGTTTTATGCCTGAGACACTGAAACAGTTGGCAAATGAAGCTGAAGAATAATGGTGGTACCTATTCTGATATCTTGTGTATCATATGTATATATATTATTAAAAACCATATAAACCAAAAAGATTTTTTCATTTTTCAGAAAACTTTTATTAAAACAAAATACAAAAATATAAAATCTTTAAAAAATGAGAAAAATATAAAAAGAGGTAATAATGGTATGTCTTCTAAAAATCGATAACATTTACGGTCTTAGAAATGTCATTCAATAATGGTACGAGGTTGTAAATGAAGTTCGAGCAGAAGTTCTAAATATTTTCAAAACATGCCAAATGGCTTGCTATTATTTCAGATAACAACCCGATCATCATTTTAAAGGCAAGTATTTCAAAAAGAAAACTTGACCTCTCAACAGGAATTTATTCTCGGGCATGGTCTACTTTATGACCATGCAAATGCTTGTGTTTACTTTGCAACACAACCCGTGCTTCCTATATTATCATGAGTGTACGTGTCAGTGCACTTATGTGTTAAAAATAAGAGAAATCTTATTTCGTGGTGTTTGATTTTCAAAAATAAAACATTAAGTCATCAGAAAATGCTTTTTCAAAGACATTTAACCACTCAAACAACGACTACAGCTCTTTAAATAGTAAATGGGTCATTGTTTGAGGGGGAGAAAATGTCAAATATCTTCTTCATAATAATGTGCTTCAAGGAAAAAGATTTTCAAAGAATAACGAAATATCATTCTTAAGGAAAGTTAATTAAGTTTAGCTTATGTGTGCCTTATATGTTATGTGTGGTATGTGCTTAAATACACATACCTTTTTTCTAAATAAAACGAGCTTAAATGACCAAAAACGGACTTAAAATGCCAAATATATGCTTGTTTTGTTTTATTTACTGTGCAGGTAACAGATATTCACAAAAATATAAAAACAAGGCAAAAACCAGACAAAACCGAGCACAAGATTGGAAAGAGCGTGGAAAACTAAAGCCAAAGGCACATGCATCTTAGTGGGCCAACACAACCCAAGTTAATAGACAGGATTAGCCCATTAACACACAAGACTTAAGCCCAAAAATCCAATCCAAAACCAAATGGCCCAAAACCATTTAACTATACCATCGTTATGCCTTTTACACCACCAGTCCTTGGAGATTTACACTGTTAGTCCCCAAGGACTAACACCGTTAGTCCTTAAACCAAACAAACCCTTAACACTACCTAAATTTGAAATATTATTAAATAAACCATGAAAAAGGCGAGAAAGCCCAAACCAAGCCAAACCCACCCTTCTATGGATTGAACGCCTTCAATTCAACATCCTGGCACCCTCAGTGCCACGTGGCACTCTCAAGAACTCCCATTGGACAAGAATGACGCGTATAGGTATAAGAACAAAGTCAAAAGCGGTTTAATGTTGATTGGCAAAGATTATTGATTGAGAGAATTGATTGAAGCTTTCCATAAGTAATTTTAGGATGATTGGAAGAATTCAAGGCTGTGGTAATCTTTCCTCACAAAGAAGCACAAGTCTTCCCTATAAATAGGGAATACGAATTCACACAAGGGACATCTTTGAATCTTTTAATTTTTCTTATTAGCTTTTTATTCACTACATTGTATTTAATAGTATGTTAAAAAGCTTGGTTATAAGCATTTTACTTTACTGCATTATATCTCAAGTTTATTCGATAAAAAATTTCAAGTTCTGTTTTTATATTTCCGTTCCATGATTGTTAAGCTTTTGGGATGATAAGCCAAAAAAGGGATGGGCTTATGGTATTCAGTAACATAAGCAAATAAGCTCTTAATAGTTCTTAAGCCTTTGTTTAAAGCAAGGATTAAGGTATGTTCTCTTTTTTTAAAATGCTTATTTTGTCATTGTCTTATTCAAGTGCTTAAGATTGCTTAGTTGTGCTTAATCTTTCTTTTAATTGATTATTGAGTTGAGTTTATAACTTAGTTTAAGATTTGAAGTTAATACTGTTAGTTTTGAATCAGTTTCAACTGATTTAGAGAACAACTTAATCTAGTGCTTATTTTCCTAAAGTAATTGCTTATTTATTCATAATTAGCTTAGTGGTTAATCTGTTTTTAGAATTTAAGGTTTGATTTAAACTGATTCAGCTTAAAAAATCAAGTTTCATTTTCTAAAGGGGTGTTTGGGTAAAGAGTTCAAAGTAGGTCAAAATATTGTGTAACACTGTTTTGGCTATCAATTCAGTTTCACAAGCTATAATTTTGTCCTAAAGTAAGTTTTTACAAGTTTTTAGAGTATGGATCTCAAGTTTTAGGTTTAATCTATATTTAGTTGAAATTTGTGGTCATAGGGATATGAATCACAGCTTATTTGCTTAGGTTCTAATAATTTAGTTTTTGGTGTTGATTTAGTGTTTGTTTTAGGATCCTTATTCATTAGATAAAGTGTAGTCTAAGCCTGCATTTTCCTTGTGAGTTTGTAGTTGAAATCTGCCTCCTTGCTACAATTTTTAAAAGTCCAAAAGCCCTTTTTCAATCTCAAATTTAAGTTAGTAGAAGTTTTATTTAAGCCTTAAAATTCATAGCTCAAGTAGCTTATAGTATAAGCTTAACTTGTTTTCAACTTTTAAGGATTAGCTTATTGGGCTACTAACTTTAAAATTAGCTTAAAAATACCCTCTTAGGCTGTTTAGTTAAAAAGTTTAGTAAAAAAAAATCTTATTTGAGATTCTGTGCTTATGGCTTATTGGGAATGCTTAATTTGAGCTTAGTCATGCTTATTAAGAGTGTTTTTACTAGAATCTTATTTGATCTAAGGTTTAGCTTATAAAAGCTTTTAGCAAAAATCTGTTAAGTCTACAAAGCCTTAAAGCTTTTAAGTAATTCTGCCACTTCTAGTAGCTTATTCCTAGCTTATTATCTAGTTTCAGAAAAAGTTGCTTTATTTTAGCTTATAATATAAGTGTTTTTAAAAGAAAAATAAAAAAAAAGTTTTACAAAAAAGGTAAGGTCCAGGACTCAAACCTGCGACCTCAACCTCATCACACACACAATTTAACACCACCTTCCACTACCATCATCCCCTCGGGTCTTTTTTGTAAACGTCCCATACTACTTTTCTTTTAAAGCCTTTTTGCAATTCAAGCCTTTCAGCACTTTTTTGCTTATTTATAGCTTATTCCAATAAGCTGTGTGAACCATTTTATTTTACTAGAATTAGCTTAGTTAAAAGTACTTTTCCTGATTTTTTTTAGAATTTTATAAAATAGTTTAATATTTTTAATAATATTTTTAGATTAAAACTGTTTTTAATTCATAATAAATTAAATAAAAGTCAAAAAAATATAATTCTTTTTTCTAAAATTTTCTTTTATCATTTAGGACCTTTATAAATTAAATTTGCATTTTTAGGGTTAAAATTTGATAATTTAGGTTTGTAGTTGCGTTTTTAAATTCCTGTTAACATTTTTAGTTCAAAATTTTAATTGCTTTAATTGTTTGCTTTTCTTTGCATTGTTTTTGCATTATAATTGTAGAAATAGAATCCAAATAAAAAATCTTGAACTATTCGAAATCCTGATTACAAACGTTAACACGAAGTTCAATTCACGTCTCCCAGGAACATAAACGACCCGGGAAACGACTAGAAGGGGTCACTTTCAAAGTCGATACTTCTAGAATTATATTTTATTTGTGAGTTGGTTTATCGCTTGTTAAAAGTGATTTGCCGATTCGCCTATATAATATATATATATATATATATATATATATTTTTATTATATATATTATATATTCTATTCACACATCATTATATACGCACACATATATTTACACACACATATATATATATTCACACATATATATACACTCATATATATACATACACTATATATATTTTATATACACACACACACACACTACATATATATTATATAATATATATATATATATTTATTAATTATATATATATATATATTTATATAAACACACACACATACACACCACACACACATATATATAGATATATATATTATATATTTTATATATATATTTATTTATATATTCACACACACACACACACACATATATATATATATATATATATATATATATACGTATGTATACATATATATACGTATGTATACATATATATACGTATGTATACATATATATACGTATGTATACATATATATATATATATACATATATATATATATATATATATATATATACTATTGTCTACGATCAATTTTTGGCGCCGTTGCCGGGGAGGCTATGTTACGAATTTTAAGTTATCGTTTGAAGATCCTTCCTCGGAAGTTATTCTTGCTTTTGTGAATATTTTCATATATAAAAAAATACAAAAATATTATAATGTAATCAAACAATCAAAAAAAATAAAATAAAAACATCAAAAGAAATCGAGTTGTCAATTGTTAAATCGGCTCACCTTTAGGATTATAAACTATAAGAGAGGTATAAGGAGGGTTGATCCTACAAACTTCGACCCGAAAGGAGAAGGTTTTTAAAACGCTTCGCGCTTCCTTGCTCCTTCGCTTCTTTGTGCGTTTTTCTAGAGAGCTACCGTGTACCTTTGACTTTCGGTTGGCAAAAAGAATTTTTGTGTTTAATTTGTAATAAAAGATTTGTTTTTAGTGCATGCGCACTCGTTCGTCAGGTCCAGTTGTCAAACCATCAACAACTCCCAGAAGACGTCGTAATAAAAAACATTCCCAACAAGTCGATCCGACTATTGTTGAAAAACCCGTAGTTACAAAGGCAAGTACACGTACTATGGCGGAATTGCTCCAAGTACCCACCGAGGGTTACGGAGATGCGATCGTTATTCCCACTATTCTAGCAGAGAATTTTAAGCTTAAACATGGTTTACTCAATCTTGTAACGTCTAAGCAATTTTGCAGTTTTGAGAAGGAAGATCCTCATGCTCATATTCGTTGGTTCAACAAGATTACTTTGACAATTAAGGATAAAGATGTGCCTAATTCGTCGATTAAGCTTATGCTTTTCCCATTTTCCATCGAGGGGGCAACCTGGATTTGGCTCGAAAAGAATCCCCTCGCTCTATAGTGACTTGGGAAGATCTTGTTTCTAAATTCATTAACCAATTCTTTCCTCCTTCAAAAACCACAAATCTCCTCAATGAGATTATGAATTTTCAGCAACGATTTGATGAATGCTGTGCGGCATGGGAGCGATTCAAAGATCTCCTTCATGTATGCCCACATCACGGTTTCACAGAATTACACCAAATTGATACTTTTTATAATTCCTTAACATCAACCGATCAAGATTCATTGAATGCAGCCGCCGGTGGTAATCTTTTGACTAAGACTCCTAAGGATGCCTTAACCTTTATCGAGAATAAGTCAAAAGTTCACACTTCATGAAATAGACCGGTTGTTGCCAAAGTGAGTACGAACACTTCTACCTCGGGTCTTTTACCCGATGTTGCTGCACTCACCGATGCCGTTAAGGCCTTACTTCTTAAAAACACAATCCCTCCTCCTGCTTCCGTTAAAGCGGTTGAAGAGAGTTATGTTACTTGTGGTGGTCCATACCCTTACTACCAGTGCCTTGCCACCGATGGCAATGCTTCAGGTTATCAAGATAATATTCAAGCATATGTTTTTGCAGCCGCAGTAAATTATAATCAGGGAAATACTAGACACCGTCCTCCGAGTATAGCCTATCAAGTTCGACCACCTAGTGTTCCACCAGTTCAAAACAATCCAAACCGGGGAAATAATTACAACCCAAGAAATTCGACTTACCGAGCTCCGACTCCACCAACTCAAGATGCTCCGTCAAATGAACTCGCAAATTACATGAAAGTGAATGAAACAAACATGCGAGCTATGCAAAATCAAATAACTAATATGAAAGCTGAGTTGAAAAACGAATTTCAGGCTATGATGTTGCAACAAAACAACAAGCTTGAGAACATGTTGAGCAATTATTTTCAAATGAACAAACCTCCGAGTTCGGGTCCTCTTCCTAGCAATACCGTTACTAACCCGAAAGGTGACTTGAAAGCAATCACCACCCGAAGTGGTGTTTCTTACGATGGACCTCCAATTCCTCCTCCTTTCTCTTCTTCTCCTAAGGTGGTGGAAAGAGAGCCCGAGGTAACAAAGGATCCGGTGCAACCAAGTACCGAAAAAGTCCAACCTTCGGATGTCCAACCTCAAGCACCAACCTCTGAGCCCGTTAACGCTCCTAAGCCTAAACCGAATTTACCTTAACCTTCGAGACTCAACAACCAAAAGCTCCGAGAAAGAGACGACCATCAAATGATGCAGTTTCTTCAAATCTTTCAAAGTTTACACTTCGATCTTAGCTTCACGGATGCTTTACTCTACATGCCCAAATTCGCTTCCACATTCAAGAATCTTCTTAGCAATAAGGAGAAATTATTTGAATTAGCCAATACACCGGTGAATGAGAATTGTTCGGCGGTTATCCTAAAGAAGTTACCCGAAAAACTAGGAGACCCCGGTAAATTCCTCATTCCATGTAATTTTCCAGAGATAGTTGAATGCTTAGCCTTGGCCGATCTTGGTGCAAGCATCAACTTGATGCCTCTCTCCATATAGAGGAAGCTTTCACTCTCCGAACTTACTCCTACTCAAATGATTCTTTGTGCTTGCGGACCTGTCTACTACTAGACCAACCGGCATTGCCGAAGATGTCTTTGTGAGAGTAGGAAAGTTCTATTTTCCGGTCGACTTTATAGTCGTTGATTATGTGGTCGATCCTTGAGTTCCCTTAATTCTTGGGAGACCATTTTTGAGGACGACACGAGCTTTGATTGATGTTTACGGTGAAGAATTAACTCTCCGAGTGAGTGATGAAGCCATAACATTCAAAGTTGGTAACACTTCAAGATACTCCTACAATGATGCTGAATCAATTAACCGAATCGATGTCATCGATATAGCTTGTGAGGAGTATTCTCAAGAAGTGTTAGGATTTTCTGACAATTCCGAGAGTGGCAATCCCACTCTAATTTCTGAACCAATCATTGCTAAATCTTCACCCTCCTTTACTCTATTTGAGGGAGGTGATTTCATTCTAGAAGAAATTGAAGCTTATCTTGCAAGTGACTCAGTTCCACCAGGAATTGATGATGCTGAATTTGATCCGGAGGGAGACATTCATCTAATTAAAGAAATGTTAAATAATGACCCGTACTCTCCTCTTCCTCCGAAGGACCTAAAGTGTAAAGAACTTAAAAGCGTTAAATACTCAATTGATGAACCCCCAGAGCTTGAACTCAAGGGCTTACCTTCTATCTTGAGTATGCATTTTTGGAGGGTACCAATAAATTACCCGTCATTATTGCTAAAAACTTAAAAGACGAAGAGAAGGAATGCCTCATAAAGGTTTTAAAGTCTCACAAGCAAACAATTGCTTAGAAACTCTCTGACATTAAGGGTATTGACCCGCAATTTTGCACTCACAAAATCTTAATGGAGGATGACTTTAAACCGGCGGTCTCACATCAAAGAAGGGTAAATCAAAAAATTCATAAAGTTATCAAAAAGGAAGTTGTAAAACTCCTTGATGCTGTATTGATTTACCCTATCTCGGATAGTCTGTGGGTTAGCCACGTGCATTGTGTACCCAAAAAGGGCGGAATGACCGTTGTGACTAATGAAGATAACGAGTTAATTCTGACTAGGTTAGTTACCGGGTGACGTGTTTGTATTGACTATAGGAAACTAAATGATGCCACCCGAAAAGACCATTTCCCGTTACCCTTCATGGACCAAATGTTAGAACGATTAGCTGGGAACGAGTACTATTGTTTCTTAGATGGATTCTTCGGGTATTTTCAAATCTTGATTGACCCGCAAGACCAAGAGAAGACTACTTTTACTTGCCCTTATGGAACATTTGCATATCGATGTATGCCTTTCGGCTTATGTAATGCTCCCAGCATGTTCCAAAGGTGCATGATGGCCATTTTCCACGACATGATCGAGGAAACTATGGAAGTCTTCATGGATGATTTCTCGGTCTTCGAAGATTCTTTCTCATCTTGCCTCTCCCATTTAGACAAAATTCTCAAAAGGTGCGAAGACACCAATCTTGTTCTAAATTGGGAGAAGTGCCACTTCATGGTCAAAGAGGGCATTGTCCTCGGCCACAAGATTTCAAAATCTGAGAATGAGGTAGATAGGGAAAAAATTGATGTTATTGCAAAATTACCTCCTCTTACGCCCGTCAAAGGAATTCGAAGTTTTCTGGGTCACGCTGAGTTTTATCGTCGATTTATTCAAGATTTTTCTAAAATCTCCCGGCCGATGACCCATCTTCTTGAAAAAGAGACTCCATTCATTTTCTCGACCGAATGTCGAGAGGCATTCGAGACCCTTAAGACGAAACTAACCGAAGCTCCAATATTAGTTTCCCCCGATTGGGACTTACCCTTTGAAATTATGTGTGATGCTAATGACTTTACAGTTGGGGCAGTCCTGGGGCGACTAAAGACCAAACATTTTTAGCCAATACACTATGCGAGCAAGACTATGACCGATGCCCAAGCTCATTACACTACGATGGAAAAAGAATTATCAGCCGTGGTGTATGCTTTTGAGAAATTCTGACCTTATCTAGTCTTGTCGAAGACCATAGTGTATACAGACCACTCGGCTCTTAAGTATTTGCTCGCTAAGCAAGATACTAAACCGAGATGCTCTGTTGGATTCTCCTCCTCCAAGAATTTGATGTCATCATCCGTGATAAAAAAGGAGCGGAGAATGTAGTGGCCGACCACCTGTCTAGACCAGAGAACCCCCATCAAAGTGATCCCGAGAAAAAGGAAATTACCGAAACATTTTCTCTCGAGACACTTGGGATGGTGACTTTTCGTGGTGATTCTAACACCCCATGGTTTGCCGATATTGCAAATTACCATGCAGGGAACTTTATTGTGAAAGGGATGTCGTCCTAACAAAAGATGAAATTCTTTAAGGATGTTAAGCACTATTTTTGGGACGACCCCTACCTGTTTAGGATTTGTGCTGATCAAGTGATTAGACGGTGTGTATACGGCCAAGAAGCCGTTGATATCCTCACGGCTTGCCACAATGGACCCATCGGGGGACATCATGGTTCCAACTACACTGCTAAAAAAGTCTTTGATTCCGGTTTCTATTGGCCGACTATTTATCAAGATGCCCATGACTTGGTCACACGGTGTGACGCTTGTCAATGTCAAGGCAAAAATCTCACAACGTGACGAGATGTCTCAAAATGCAATTCAAGTTTGCGAGATCTTTGAATAATGGGGCATCGACTTTATGGGCCCGTTCCTGTCTTCTCAAGGGAACAAGTACATTCTCGTGGCCGTTGACTACTTGTCAAAATGGGTGGAAGCGAAAGCGCTCCCCACTAATGATGCCCTAGTTGTTTGTAAGTTCTTAAAATCTCTCTTCGCCC
>BQNB010035595.1:0-50745 GCA_026074375.1 Tanacetum coccineum
AGTTAGTAGATTTTTAGTATTATTAAGTTAGAAAAATAAATTATGAAATGAAATTATTTTTAGGTATTTAAAATTAGATTTATTTAGAAGGATGTCTAAATAAATACAAGATTTTATAAAAATAACAAAATAAAAAGGGTTTATGTGTAAATTAATTTAAAAAAAGAGGAGGGATCGGCCGAATAAAGAAGAAAAAGAAAAAGAAAACACTAATTTTAGTATAATTAGGATTCTAATATGGTAATTATCTAGATCCTTTTCCCCATACTATAAATACAAACCCATATCCCTTATTTTTTTTATACACCGGTCGAATTCAAGAGAAAGAAAAAAAAGTTTTTTTTATTCAAGACCAAGTTGGTGGTTTAAGGTTTAAGAATCAAGGGTTTAAGGTACAAATCATCTTCTTGTTTAGTTTTAATCATTAATTCATAATCTTCTTGTTTAGTTTTAATCATTAATTCATGTAACAATTATTAAGATGGATAATTAAGGTTTTATAAAATCTGTAAATTAATATAATTAAACTAGTTAATAATGATTAGAGATGAATTATATGTATGATGGTGTGTTCGGTTAGGTTTAGAATGCGTTAGAAGTTGATTTAGGTTTGAGCAGAATTTAGGGTTGTGTTGTTTCGTGAATATCTAGAGGTTAGAAGCATGAATTGATGTAATTCCGGTACCTATGATGTAGCTCTGAGAGTCTAGTTTCCAGAACATCCAGCCTCGAAAGTTTTTAAGGTCGGAAAGTCATTCAAATGTTGGTTACAAGAAAGGTTGTCAAAGCAGTAAATTCGGGTCAGATTTAGGTTAGATTACGAGGTGTAAAACCCCCATTTAAAATTTGAATTAGGATTAGCCAATCTACAGGAGTTTATTTCTATGTGTCTATTAAAAAACCCCCAAAGGAGAGCTTCTGACTTGGAGTCTAAGTATGGTTTTTAGTTCTAAACTTTTTAGTGTTCGTACAGATTCGAAACTGAGTAGTTAAAAGTTTGATTTTATTTGGGGCACTTAAGAGGGGATATAAATTAGTGGAAAAATCATAGAGATAGTAAACTCATAATATTGAATGCGTGATTTCTGGTAAAATTTATAAAGGTCAGTAGATATAGTTTGGAAAATGGTATAGTGACACTAAAATTCTGCATTTTTAGGTAAATTGTTAAATATTGAAAAAGTATGTAAACAAATTGGTAAATGTTGGTCATGGTGTCGGGGTGACCCATGAGGGTAAATAAACATCTTATACATCCATCATATGATCATTACATGGGCATAAGCATTTTGGCTTAGTCGCGTGTAACATGCGTTTGTTTGATTTTATAGTTTTGTTCAAGGAGTTTGGAAATTGCTTAAGCATCAGGTGAGTTTCATAGCCCTTTTTTCTTATGTTTTCTTGGGGTGAAAATGATGCTATGAGTTAAATGTTTTAGTTACTATGATAATGTGTTTTAAATAAGGCATAGGCTATACGAGACTATTTTATGTTATGTGCTACTTGCTAATATAATATGGATTGTTCTGCTTAAGCATGACCGTCTCAAGGCATTGATGGATTGGTAAAAGTGAGCGTGATCGTCTCATTGTTGTGGATTGTTAATAGTGAGCGTGATCATCTCATTGTTGTGGATTGTTAATAGTGAGCGTGATCATCTCATTGTTGTGGATAGGGATATGTTTGTGATGTTTGAGCGTGAGCGTCTCAATGTGGGTTGATGTGATTGCATGTTAGCTTGTATGATAGTTCGTTGTATGTTCTGCTATGCTATGTTTTATTTATCACAGTGATTTCAAAGCGAGTTATTGGTGTGTCTTAAACCTATGACTCTCACCAACATTATGTTGACGTTTAAGCATCATTTTCAAGTGAGCATCATGGGGATAAGATAAAGAGAAGTGGCTAGAAAGAGACCATAGGATGTCATGGAGTTTATTGCTTTTATGTCTTGAATATTGCATTGTTTGAATTATGGATACTTGTTGCATGTCCTTCTATTGGCGAGAACTTTTGTTTCATCAATAAAGACGCCTTTTGGATTTAGTTTAGTTTTATGGGTATTGTTATGACACTTTGTGTCTATACTTTGCTTATTTATTGCATGTAGAATTCTCTTTATAGACGCCATTATGTTGTGATGATATCCATGATGTTACGCCTCGCGTTTCCGCTTTGGCGGGGTGTGACAGATTGGTATTAGAGCCGTTGGTTATAAAGAAGTAGATGGTTAAGCCTAGATTATAACCTAGGGGTCCTTCATGTAGATGCATTTAGGGCTTAAGTGTTTAATGCTATAACTGCTATGCTTCCCTTCTATTTTTTTGCATAGCTTATATATTTTATATTTTGCTAAGTTGTCATTTTAGTTATTTTGCCTACCACTACAAGACTTGACTTTCATCAATTAGCTTAAAGTCAGAAGATAAGACAAGACATTTAGTGTCAGTAAAAAACATTATTATTTTTGTCACAAATTTGTGACACACTAAACAAGTTATACTTAAGCTCCTTACAAAAGTACACATTATTAAAATCCAATGTTCTTGTTTTGATTTTACCTTTACCATCTCCAAAGGAAACAAAACCACCATCATAATCTTCATATTCAGTAAGATAGCATTTGTTTCCAGTCATGTGCCTAGAGCAACCACTATCAATAACTCCTTTTTCCTTGTACTCCTTCTACTGTGGGTTGCCCTGCACATAAAATAAGAGAATTAGACTCGTTTCTTAGTGGTATAAACTAGATTCCGTATAGTTTATATCATACTCAAAAAGTTTCAATCTTAGAAGCCTTTAGATTTATCTAAGGCTACTAAACCTTACATCCAAAGCTAAGAAATAAAATATACAAAATCAAGGTCATTAATCATAGCTTCAAGATGTAAACCCTAACACTGCAAAGAGTGTTCGTATTAAAAAATTGAATCTTAATGTGTTTTAGAGTTGTAATTCTATTTACATACACACAATAAAATCATCTTCTTAGTGCTGATAAACTAGATTCTGCATATAAAATATCAATACCCTCAAAGTTTCAAATCTTAGTACCTTTGGACTTATCCAAGAATACTAAACCTTACAACAAGCTAAGAGTTTTAAGATCTGTCATTAGGATCAATAGTGGTACTCAAAGCTTTTTGTAAAGCTTTAAATAATGAAGAAACAAACAATATATACTAGATCTATATAGTAAGTGTATAAGATGGAGGTAGAAAAACTACTTCTACAACACTGATTTGTAAGACATCCATAACCCTCAACCCTGGGGAACATGATCTCGTGGTTAATTAGGATAGAACAATATTTTCTCATGACTAGATTACACCCTCTAGAAGTAATTCTGAATGGTAACAAAGTGCTGAAGAGAACTGTTGGAGAAACTGAGTAGGAATATGAACCTACTACTGCAGAAGAAAAGCAGGACAAGAGAAATGAGATGAAAGCTAGAGGAACCTTTTTTGAAGGCACACCCAAAATTAGGATCAACTAAAAGTTTCATTCATAAAAATATGCAAAACTACTCAAGGAACCTTGATAAGAGGTTTGGAGGAAATAATGAATCCAAGAAAGTTCCGAGAATCTACCAAGCAACAATATGAGCAGACTTTTTAGTCTTCAAAGCTCTAAAAACAATAGATCAAACTTGATAGGTTGCAAAAACTTATAGTCAGTTTAGATATCAAGGTGAAGTTATTACACAAGAGGCCATGAACTTAAAACTGTTAAGAAGTCTTCCATCTGAATAGAAGACTCATGCTTTGATCTGGAGGAACAAAGAGGAAATAAACACCATTAGTTTGGATGACTTGTACAATAACTTGAAGATATATGAACCTAAACTTACAGGAGCATCAAGTATAAGCCAAAATCTACAAAATGTGGCTTTTGTGTCCTCCAACAGCACTAATAGCAATAGCAGCACAAATGAAGCAGATAACAATACTTATGGAGTTAGTGCTGCTTATACTCAAACTACTCCTATATCTGGAGATAACCTTAGTAATGCTGTGATATGTACTTTCCTAGCTAGTTAGCCCAATTCTCCTCAACTTGCATGACAGGATCTAGAACAAATTGATCCTGATGACCTAGAAGAAATGGATTTATAATGAGAAATGGCCATGCTGATAATTAGAGATAGGAGATTCAACAATGACATGGCATGAAGTTGAATGTAATGGTCAAAGAGTTGGATTTAACAGGAATAAAGTGTAGTGCTACAATTATCATAAAAATGGTCACCTTGCAAGAGAATGTAGAGCTCCTAGAAATCAAGAAAACAGAGGAAGAGAGAATAATAGAAGAACTATGACAGTAGAAACTCCCACTGGAAATGCCTTGGTTGCTCAAGATAGAATTGGAGGATATGATTGGAGCTACAAAGCTAAAGAAGAGCATCCTACAAACTTTGCATTAATGGCACATACATCTTCATAAGTTCACCAGATCAATCATCCTAGCAACAGGAGCAAAAACTCATCATAACAAAGCCTTCTCTTGGGAGTAACCTTGTGTCAACCAGTCTTGCCTTGTTTCAAATGACAAATCTCTCTAATTTTTCTTTCTAATGACCCAATTGTCTCCAATGCCCTCTTGCCAAATGGTAGATTAAACCATTGTCCAACTTCGTTGAAATTGTTAAGCTCCTCTTGCATTGCTTCTCTCTAGCTTGGATCTTCCAGAGCTTGATTCACTTTCTTGGATTCATTTTAAGAGAGAAAACAGGCAAATAAGCAGTTTGGATAATCTTTGTGATTTGTTCTCCTCTACATATTAATGTAACTAACCATAGCATGTTCATCAGAAATCTTGGTCATTCTCCTTGTTTGAATAGCTGAATTTAATTCTCTAATGATCTGGTCTTTAGGATGATCCTTTTCAATTCTGGTTGTGGGAATAGGACTGACATTCATGGTTGTTTCCAAGTTGTTGAGGTTAGCATCTGCACCCACATCTTCATCATCATAAGCGTTAAACAAAAAATACCAGTAACACAATGAATAACACATTTGGAACAAGGGGAAGAGCCCAAAATATTTTTGAAAGAGAAAATCATTCAAATAGATGTTCCATAGAAGTTCTAGCAGCATTAACTGGTGATGATGGAGCATCATTAATAAAAGATGGTCTAGGTATTAACAGTATTAATACCATTAGTGCTGTTAGGATGTACAGTCTATTTTTCTTGTTGAAGTAGCCTTTCAAAATCACTTCTTGAGGCTTGATCATCCTTCCCATCTTTATCTGAAGCTCCACTTACATTCACATCTGTAGGCTTTATACCAGAATCTTCTTCACTATCCTTAGGACCTTGAGAGATTAATGGATCAGTTGTGCAGAAAGGTATTAGGATGTATTTATGTTCAGGATTTGTCTTCTTCTCAGCTTGACCTGTAACAATGTTATCTCTAGTTCCTGCAATACTATTAGTTTGATTTCTTGCAACAACTAGCACATAGTTCATAGATATTGTCAAATTATCAACATCAAAAAGCCAGTTTGGTCCATTTCCTGTCATATTAGGTGTATTTTCAAGAAATCTATTGTTTAAGGTCTCTTCAACTATCCTGGTCCTCTTGTTAAATACTCTCATAGCTCTGCTAACCACAGAGTACCCAACAAAAAATCCCTCATCAGGTTTTCCATCAAACTTGCCTAGATGATCCCTGGTATTTAAGATGGTAATAGGACACCCAAAAGGTTTCATGAAGTCTATCAATGGGGTTCTTCCACGAATAAGTTCATAAGGTGTCTTGGTATGAGGCTTAATGACTAAGACCCTATTTAGCATGTAGCAAGCAGTATTAATTGCTTCAGCCCAAAAGGTGGTTGGCAACTTAGAGTCAACTAAGATAGTTCTTACAGCCTCTATCAGTGTTCTATTCCTCCTCTCAGCAACAGCATTTTGCTGAGGAGTCCTAGCAACACTGAATTCCCTCTTAATACCTTTCATTTCACAAAACTGATTCATTACACTATTTTTGAACACTTCTGATAACTTTTACTTTGTAGTCTAGTTGATTTTCTATTTTAGTTATGAAGGTCTTTAATATCCCACTAGTTTCATCCTTAGTGGCCAAAAAGAATACCCAAGAAAATCAACTAAAGTCATCAGTAACAGCTAGGCAATAAGACTTTTTCATTAAAATCTTAACATTTGTAGGACCAAATAGGTCCATATGAAGCATATGTAAGGGTTTGCTGATAGAGTTCACAAGTTTGGCCTTACAGGAGGCTTTGTGTTGCTTTTCTTTCTAACAAGCAACACAAGAAAGGTCATTTTCAAAAATCATTAAAGGCAAACCTCTAACATGGTTTCCTTTCACAAGTTTGTTCATGTTTTTAAAGATTATGTGACCAAGCCTCCTATGCCATAAATAGGATTCATCAATTATGGCCTTATCAAAGAGGCAAGTTAAACCTTTAGTGGGAACAACACTCTTTAGGTTAACATTGTAAATGTTATCCTTTCTTGGAACTCTCAGCAAGACTTGACTTTTATCAAGTAGCTTAAAGTTAGAAGATAAGACAAGACATTCAGTGTCAGTAAAAGAACATTATTCTTTTTGTCACAAATTTATGACACACTAAACAAGTTATACTTAAGCTCCTTATAAAAGTACACATTATCAAAATTCAATGTTCTTGTTTTGATTTTACCTTTACCAGAAATTCTACCTTTACTATCTCCAAAGGAAACAAAACCACCATCATAATCTTCATATTCAGTAAGATAGCATTTGTTTATAGTCATGTGCCTAGAGCAACCACTATCAATAACTCTTTTTTCCTTGTACTCCTTCTACTGTGGGTTGCCCTGCACATAAAATAAGAGAATTAGACTCTTTTCTTAGTGGTATAAACTAGATTTCACATAGTTTATATCATACTCTCAAAGTTTCAATCTTAGTACCTTTGGATTTATCCAAGGATACTAAACCTTACATCAAGCTAAGGAATTTAAGATCTGTTCATTAGGATCAACAAGTGGTATCAGAGCTTTTTGTGAAGCTTTAAATAAGAAGAAACAAACAATATATACTAGATCTATTTCTCAGTGATAAGATGGAGGCAGGAACTACTTCTACAACTCTGACTGCAAGACTTCCTATCCTCAACCCTGGGGAATATGATCTCTGGTTAATGAGGATAGAACAATACTTTCTCATGACTGATTACTCCCTTTGGGAAGTAATTCTGAATGGTAACAAAGTGCTAAAGAGAACTGTTAGAGAAACTGAGCAGGAATATGAACCTACTACTGCAGAAGAAAAGCAGGACAAAAGGAATGAGATGAAAGCTAGAGGAACTCTGTTGATGGCACACCCAAATAAGGATCAACTAATGTTTCATTCATATAAATATACAAAACTACTCATGGAAGCCATTGAGAAGAGGTTTGGAGGATACAAGGAATCCAAGAAAGTTCGGAGATCTTTACTCAAGCAACAATATGAGAACTTTTTAGGCTCAAGCTCAGAAACAATAGATCAAACTTTTGACAGGTTGCAAACACTTATTAGTCAGTTGGAGATCCAAGGTGAAGTTATTACACAAGAGGACATGAACTTAAAACTATTGAGAAGTCTTTCATGTGAATGGAAGACTCATGCTTTGATCTGGAGGAACAAAGAGGAAATAAAAACCATCAGTTTAGATGACTTGTACAACAACTTGAAGATATATGAACCTAAACTTGCAGGATCATCAAGTACAAGCCAAAATCCACAAAATGTGGCTTTTGTGTCCTCCAACAGCACTAACAGCAATAGTAGCACAAAAGAAGCAGATAACACTGCTTATGGAGTTAGTGATGCTCATACTCAAAGTAATTCTACATCTGGAAATAACCTTAGTGATGCTGTGATCCGTGCTTTCCTAGCTAGTCAGCCCAATTCTCCTCAACTTTCATAAGAGGATCTAGAACAAATTAACCTGATGATCTAGAAGAAATGGATTTACAATGGGAGATGGCCATGCTGATAATTAAAGCTAGGAGATTCATCAAGAGGACAGGAAGGAAGTTAGATGTAAATGGTCAAAGAGTTAGATTTGATAGGTCTAAAGTGGAGTGCTACAATTGTCATAAATATGGTTACTTTGCAAGAGAATGTAGAGCTCCTAGAAATCAGGAAAATAGAGGAAGAGAGATTAATAGAAGAACTATAACAGTAGAAACTCCTACTGAAAATGCCTTGGTTGCTCAAGATAGAATTGGAGGATACGATTGGAGCTACCAAGCTGAGGAAGAGCATCCTGCAAACTTTTCATTGATGGCACATACATCTTCAGGAAGTTCTTCCAGTTCAGATTCTGAGGTAGATTCTTGTTTTAAATCATGTGTAAAAGATTATGCTACTCTCAAAGAACAATATGATAGTTTGTCTTCAGATTACAAATAGTCTCAATTTAATTTAGTATCTTATAAAGCAGGTTTAGAATCGGTAGAAGCTAGACTAGCTCACTATAAGAAAAATGAGGTTGTGTATGAAGAAAGCATTAATGTTTTAAACCTTGAAGTTAAACTAAGAGATAATGCTTTAGTTGAAAACAAAAAGAAATTGGAAAAAGCAGAAAAAGAGAGAGATGATTTAAAACTAACATTAGAGAACTTTCGAAATTTATCTAAATCTTTAAATAATTTGCTAGAAAGTCAAGTCATTGACAAGTTTAAAACTGGACTAGGATACAATGCAGCTTCTTCTACTGCAGCTTCTCCAGCAGTAGAAAGCTTTATGAATTCATCTGAGATGTTAAAAAAATCAGGAGTATAATAAGTCCAAATCTAATAAGGGATATCATGCAGTTCCCTCACCTTTTACAAGGAATTTCATACCTCACAAACCTGATCTAACATTTATGGATGAAATAGTTAAAAGTGAAAATATGGTTATGTTAATTACTGTTGTTCCCTTGTTATTGTTAAGTCAGTTGAGTCAACTCTTGAGTTCTATTGGTGCAAAAAAAAGTAAATGGTGATGCAGTGAAACCTAAAAACTGTTAGGGATGAACAGTTTAGACCTCAAGTCATTGAGGATTAGGAGTTTTGATGAGAAAGTGAAGGTAGAAATTATTCCTAGGATTAAAAAATGTTAGTTCTAGCATGAAAAAGATAATATTTGTTAAGACTGCTAGGGAAACAGCAGAGAAGGTAGAAACATCTAAACAAAACAAACACTATCCTAGAGGGAACCAAAGAAACTAGAACAATCTAATGTCCCAAAGACTAGGAAGTGACTTTAAAATGATTAATAAAGCTTGTTTTGTTTGTGGTAGTTTTGAGCATCTTCATTATGTGTGTGATAAAAAAGGTTAAAAGACTAGTGTGGAACAACTCAAGTAGGGTGAATCACAAGAACTTTGCTAATAAAATGACTCACCCTCGCCCTAATAGAAAGTTTGTTCCACAAGCAGTACTAACCAGGTCTGGAAAAATTAATATTGTTGGTGCAAGTGTTAATATTGTTGTCAGGCCAGTTAATACTGCTGGCTCAAAACCAACTGTGAATCATCCTAGACCAACATCAAATGCTTATAAAAAGGGATATTCACAAGTCACAAGGCCATTTATCAAGTATTCAGAATACAAAAATAGTATTTTCCATAAAAAAAAGGTTAATATCGTCAAGGTAAAAGATACTACTGCTAGGGATAGAGCAGTAGTAAGTAAAAACAAGGGAATAAAGGCTAATGATGTTAAGGCCTCAACATGTTGGGTTTAGAAAGCTAAAAACAGTAGTGCATCAAATACTTTCAAGAAATATTCTTACATTGATGCACGAGGCAGATCCAAATCTATAATGGCTTGGATCCCCAAAAGAGTCAAATTCTC
Organism: Tanacetum coccineum; assembly: GCA_026074375.1. Classification (NCBI taxonomy): domain Eukaryota; kingdom Viridiplantae; phylum Streptophyta; class Magnoliopsida; order Asterales; family Asteraceae; genus Tanacetum; species Tanacetum coccineum. The sequence continues at coordinate 9,839 of BQNB010035595.1, forward strand.
TTATTTTATGTGCAGGGTAACCCACAGCAGAAGGAGTACAAGGAAAGAGGAGTTATTGACAGTGGTTGCTCAAGGCACATGACTAGAAACAAATACTATCTTACTGAATATGAAGATTATGATGGTGGCTTTGTTTCCTTTGGAGATGGTAAAGGTAGAATTTCAGGAAAAGGTAAAATCAAAACAGGAACATTAGATTTTTATAATGTGTACTTTTGTAAGGAGCTTAAGTATAACTTGTTCAGTATGTCATAAATTTGTGACAAAAAGAATAATGTTCTTTTTTACATGTCACTGATTGTCTTGTCTTATCTTCTGGAATTTTAAGCTACATGAAGAAAGTTAGGTTTTGCTGAGAGTTCAAGAAAGGATAATCATTTTCAGTGTTGACCTAAGTGTGTTGTTCCCACTAAAGGGTTTAACTTGCCTATTTTTGTAAGTCCACATTGATGTATCAACTTATGGCCCCCACACCCCCCACTTCATAGGGAGGTTGGTCACATAAAACATTTAAAATACATGAGTAAACTTGTGAGGGGAAACCTTGTTAGAGGTTTGCCTTCAAGATTTTTGATAATGACCATTCTTTGTGTTGCTTGTCAGAAAAGGAAAGCAACACAATGCCTTCTGTATGGACAAACTTTGTAAACTCATCAGCAAACCCTTACATATGCTTATATGAACCTATTTGTCATACAAACATTAAAGAGTTTAATTGAACAAAGGGCTTATTGCTAGTTGTCATGATTGACTTTGTGATTTTCTTGGGTATTCTTTTGGCCACTAAGGATTAAACTAGTAGGATATTAAGACTTTATATGACAATAGAAAATCAACTAGACTATAGAAGTAAAAGTTATCAGAAGGTGACAATGGAACTGTGTTCAAAAATAGTGCTGTAATGAATTGTTACTGTGATTTGAAGGTATAAGAAGGAATTCAGTGTTACTAGGACTCCTTAGTAGAATGGTGTTGCTGAGAGGAGGAATATAACACTGATAGAGGCTGCAAGAACTATGTTAGTTTACTCTAAGTTGCCAACCACCTTTTGGGCTGAAGTAGTTAATACTACTTGCTATGTGCTAAATAGGGTCTTAGTCATTAAGCCTCATAATAAGACATCTTATGAACTTATTCGTGGAAGAAACCTATTGATAGACTTCATGAAACCTTTTGGGTCTTGTTACATCTTAAATACCCAGAGATCATCTTAGGTGTCAAGTTTGAGGAAAAGCTGATGAGGGATTTTTTGTTAGGTACTCTGTAGTTAGCAAGGCCATGAGAGTATTTAACAAGAGGACCAGGATAGTTGAAAAGACCTTAAACATTAGATTTCTTGAAAATACACCTAATGTGACAGGAAATGGACCAGACTGGCTTTTTGATGTTGATTCTTTGACAATATCTATGAACTATGTGCCAGTTGTTGCAGGAAATCAAACTAATGGTATTGCAGGAACTAGAGATAACATTGTTACAGGTCAAGCTGAGAAGAAGACAGAACCTGAACAAGAATACATCCTAATACCTATCTGCACAACTGATTCATTAATCTCTCAAGATCCTAAGGTGAGTGAAGAAGATGATGAAGAGAAGCCTACTGAAATGGATGAAAGTGGAGCTTCAGATAAAGATGGGGAGGATGATTAAGCCACAAGAAGTGAGTTTAAAAGGCTACTTCAACAAGAAAAGCAGACTGAAAATCCTAACAGTACTAATAGTATTAATATTGTTAGTACTATTGGACCATCTTGTACTGATGATGATCCATCGTCTCTAGTTAATACTGTTGAAGCTTCTAATGCATTTGAGGAGCATCTATTTGAAAGATTTTCTCCTTTCAAATAGATGTTCCTCAAATGCATTAGAAGCTTTAGCATTATTAACTGGAGATATGGTCATCATCTCAGTTTAAGATGGTCCCTCTGCTAGTCTAACAGGCTGTACTAACAAGGTATTAATACTATTAGTGATGTTAGGATTTTCAGTCTGCTTTTCTTGTTGAAGTAGCCTTTCAAACTTACTTCTTGTGACTTGATCATCCTCCCCATCTTTATCTGAAGCTCCACTTTCATCCATTTCAGTAGGCTTCTCTTCAACATCTTCTTCACTGACCTTAGGATCTTGAGAGATTAATGGATCAGTTGTGCAGAAAGGCTACTTCAACAAGAAAAGTAGACTTTACATCCTAACAGCACTAATAGTATTTATACTGTTAGTACACCTGTTAGTACTGCTAGACCATCTTATACTGATGATGATCTATCATGTCCAGTTAATACTGTTGAAGCTTTTAATGCATTTAAGGAACATCTATTTGAAAGATTTTCTCCTTTCAAAAATGCATTTACACTTCCACCTGTTTCAAATGTGACTCCAATGGATGATACTAGAATTTTTGGTAATGCTTATGATGATGAAGATGTGGGTGCAGAGGCTGACCTCAACAACTTAGAAACAACCATGAATGTCAGTCCTATTCCCACAACCAGAATTGACAAGGATCATCCTAAAGACCAGATCATTGGAGACTTTAATTCAGCTATTCAAACAAGGAGAATGACCAAGATTTTTGATGAACATGCTATGGTATGTTACATTAATAAGCATAGGAGAACAAACACAAGATTTATCAGAATGATTATTTCTGGCCTGTTTTCTCTCTTTAAATGGAACCAAGAAAGTGATTCAGCTCTGGAAGATCTAAGCTGGATAGAAGTATATGAAAGAGGTTGCTTCTACATTCTAACTTCAGAAGGTTTGGACACTGGTTAATCTACATAATGGCAAGAGGGCCATTAGAACCAAATAGGTCTTTAGAAACAAGAAAGATGAGAGAGGAATTGTAGTTAGAAACAAGGCAAGACTGGTTGCACAAGGTTATACCCAAGAAGAAGGAATTGATTATGATGTCGGTTTTTGCTCATTTTTCTAGGATTAAAGCAATATGGTATTTTTAGCCGAATGCCTCATTATGGGGTTTATTGTGTACCAGATGGATGTAAATAGTGCCTTCTTATATGGTACTATTGAAGAGGAGGTTTATGTGTTAGGATTAATGTTTTCTTAACTTAGTACCGACAGTACAAGTAGTTAGTACTGTTAGTTGGTTAGTACCGTTAAGTTAGAAAGTTAGTTAGTACCGTTGAGAAGATATTTAAAAGATATTTATAAGATATTTTAGAAAAAGATTTGTAAGCCTTTTAGGGTTATCCTTAGTATATAAAAGGATCACCTTTGGCATAATTAGTCACGTGTGTTGAAAATATATGAACAAAGAAGTTTAACAAATCATTATAATCTTAGTTAGCACTCAGTTAATTCTTCGAGACCACCTTTAATAAAGTTGTTATTCAGTTGTTCAGTGTTCTTATTAGTACTTGTGTTAAGAGTTCCGCATTAACACGGTATTATTCAAGTCATTGTGTCTTCATAGTCGTTTGTATTTTACATCTTGGCTATCATCTTTATAGGCTGCAAAAGATCCAACTAGTTATCTAGGACCTTCAAGTAGGTATCAGGAAGAAAGGTGAGAAACTCTGAATAAGAGAACAGAGAAAAAAGTTATTCATCTTCAGACCAACCAAATCTAAACATGTCTGAAACCACTAAGATGATTATTCCACACCACCACCTTCCACCAGCAACTACAACAACAAACACAACCCAACAAACTCCTATTACAAGTCTCAACCATAAGCTACCTATTCTCACAAAGGGAGAATATGACATATGGGCTTTGAAGATGGAATCACTATATGGCTCATACTGACTATTAATATGGTGAGGTTATCCAATAATGGGTAATGGGTCCTGTGTCAGTCTCAACTGATACAACAGGACAACCTTAAAATTTTTGCCTCTAAAACAGCAGAAGATGTACGTGGTCAGAGAAAGAGAAAGAAAAAGCTAGGACCACCTTGCTAATGGCCATTACAGAAAGATCATCCTAGTAAAATTCCTTAGATGACTGATGCAAAAGAAATGTGGAAGACATCCAAATCCATTTTTGGTGGAAATGATGTATCCAAAAAAGATGCAGAAGTACATTTAAAGCAACAGTTTGAGGATTCAGTGTATCCAACAAAGCTGGGTATTCACAAGGCTTGAGAGATTCAAAAGTATTCTCAGTCAGCTAGGAGATTCATAGAGCAGTGTATCTACTGGAAGATGCAAATCAAAATTTCTAATATCTCTACCTTGACTTGGTTACAAGTTTCCTTAATTATAGAACAAACCAGGAATGGTCAGTCTCAGCTTTAATGACTTGTACAACAATCTGAGAGTCTTTGAAAATGATGTAAAGGCTCTACTCCATCATCTTTCAACTTGCAATATGTAGCATTTGTTTCTGAAAATACCAAATGATGTTAGTACCGCTCATGGTGTTTCCAATACTTCTGGTCATTATTCAAAGCATGAACAAACATCATCATATTCCTTGCTTGCAAGTCAATCTAGTTGTTCTCAATTGGATATGAGGACTTAAGCCAGGTTGATGAATATGACCTTGAAAGAAATGGACTTAAAGATGGCAAGTGGCTAGTTGATCTCTATGAGAATCAAGGAGTTCTACAAGAATACCGGTAGAAAGCTTACAGATTTGTGCAAAGGAACCTGTTGGTTTTTGATTTAAATAGTAGAATGCTCACTGCATCAAAATAGGGCATTTTGCAATGAGAGTGTAGAACCAAAGGAAGATAAAAGAAGGAGGGATGGATGGAAATCCTGGAAATAAAGATGGAAAAAAGAAACTGAAATGGAAAGAAGAGTCTGAAGCATGTGAAGTGATGGAGAATGTGTTGATTGGACAGCTCATACAGAAGATGATGAAAATTTTGCTTTCATGGCTAGCAACAGCTCAGGATCAGACACACAGGTATGTTCAAATGAGTGTAAAGAGTCTTATGCTAACCTTAAAAAACTCTATGATGTTCAAAGAGAGCAACTTAGTGATGCTAGCGTAGAAATAAAGGCTTATACTCAAGGTCTTAAGAAAGTTGAAGCACAGTTAGTTGCCCATCAACAAGGTCAACTTTGGTATGAACAAAAGATCAAATTTATGAAAATAGATTTAGATGATAAAACAGATGTTCTAATATACCATAAGAAATTGTTGGCTAAAGCTCAAAAAGAAAAAGATGATTTGGAAGTAATAGTAAACAAATGGAATCATTCTTCAAAAAATCTTGGTAAAATAATAAATGATCATATGAGTGCATCTGATAAGTTTGGGCTAGGGTATGGTGATTACAGATATAGTGGGAATTTGAGTTATGAAAATGAAATTTCACAAAGTGTCTTTGTGTGCAATAAAAGTGATTCTGAAAATCGACCTTTGCATACAAGGCTTGTTAAACCAAGTGAAATGCAAGTTGTTCCTCCACCCATGACAGGGAATTATTTGCCCTCTGGACCTGATGTTGAAATAGATGACTCACAATATACATATGGTCCACAAAAGACTCAACCAAGTGAATCTGATTCTCAAACAATTGAACTTGATACCTGTGACTCAAACATTAGTACAGAACCTTCTGAATTAGTGTCTGAACCAGTGGTCAATGAATCTCCAATAGAAGTTCAACCTAAGGTTTGGTCTGATGCTCCTATCATTGAGGAGTATGAATCAGATAGTGATGATGAGAATGTGATTGTGCAAACTAAAAGACTTGATACACCTAGTTTTGCTAACAAGCAAGTAAAAACTCCTAGGGAAAATGTTAAGAATCAGTCTACACATAGTCAAAAACCTAAGGTTAACAACAAAGAGTTGGGGAATGGGTTTACTGAAAGAGCATGTTTTTTCTGTGGTAGTTTTAGTCATTTAATAAGAGATTGTGATTATCATGTAAAATTGGCTAAACAAGTTGAACTAAACAAACAAAATGTGTCTAAGGGTTAATGCAAGAGGGGGAGGGAAACACAACATGGACAATGTTCATAGGGTAATCAAAAACAAAATCAATTTGTTCCTTAGCAGTACAAACAAAAAAAACTGGATATATACTCCAGTTACTATGCCTAAAAGCTAGCTTGGTACTAACATTTTAGTACTTGCCTAGACAAAAGTTAACAAAACAGACGTCTAACTAGCACTGCTCTGATATTAATAAATGTTATGACCATAGGAATGTGTTATTTTTTTTTGACCAACAAATGTTTCTCACCAAAAACTCATTTCACCATCATCAAGGCCTTTCAAAAGAACAACAGTACTAAAAACAAATTTTTCAAAACAAAAAAGGTTTATACTGTTAAGGTATAAAGAAGTTAGTACTGGTTGGGGGGAAAATGGGACACTGCTGTTAAGTTATCTCAGCAGGATGTAAATGGAAGGATCAACCAGGGATACAATAATAATATTCTCTTCAAATAAAATGGTGGATTTAGCCTTAGGAAAATTTTCAACTTTCAAAGATACATAGGCAGACTCAAGCCCAAACAAGGCTTGGGTCCTAAGAGAGTCTAATCAATTTCTTTTAAATGTGCAGTTAATCCCACATAGATCTCTAAAGAATAAAGGATTATTGATAGTGGATTGTTAAAGGCAGAATGAAAGGGAACATGTCTTACCTTGCTGACTTTCAAGACTTTAATGGTGACACCTGTTGCCTATGAAGGAGTAAAGGCTATATTACTGGTTAAAAGGGAAAATAAAAACTGGTAAGTTAGATTTTGAGGTGTAAGCTTTGTGATAAGAACTTCAGCCTTTCAATCTCTTTCTGTTTGTTGTCACAAATTTGTGACAAAAAGAACAAGTTCTATTTATTGACATGCATGTCTTGTTTTATCTACTGATTTTAAGTACCTGATGAAATCAAGTATTACTTTAAACGTCCATAGACAAAACACATATGTACGTTTCAATTTTGAGAACATTGTTCCTTTAGGAGGATTGGCTTGTTTAATTGCAAAGGGCTACAATGATGAATATATCTATGGCATTAGGTGGTTGGGTTAATGTAAATTTCAAAAAACTAAACAGACTTGTGAAGGGAAACCTTGTAAGAGGTTTACCTACAAAGCTTTTTCAAAATGACCACACTTGTGTTGCTTGTCAGAAAGGAAAGCAACAACGGAAGATTCTTTGTTAGGCCAAGTTAGTTAGCTCAATAAGCAACCCCTACAACTTCTTTAATATGGACTGTTTGGACCTACATCTTAAGAAGCATCAAACCATAGACCTATTGTTTGGTTTATCAAGTTGATCTTTAGGCAGATTTAGTTGGATATTTTTCTTAAGAACTAAGGATGAAACTAGTTGCATCCTTAAGGGACTTTATAGAAAATAGGAAAACCAATTGAATCAAAAGGTTAAAATTATTAGATGTGATAATGGAACAGAATTTAAAAACAAGGATGTTATTGACTTCTGTGGGTTAAAAGGGATCAAGAGGGAATACAGCAATGCCAGAACTCCACAACAAAATGGAGTTGCTGAGAGAAAGAACAGGACCCTTATTGAGGCAAGCAAGGGGACCATGCTTGCACGCATTTTTACCTACAACTTTTTGGGGCGTGATGAAGCAGTTAGTACTGCTTGTTATGTTCTAACAGGGTATTAGTGACAAGCCTCAATAATACGACACCTTCCTTATGAACTTTTAACTGTTAAGGACACAATTATAAGTTTATATAAGACCTTTTGGGGTGCCATTTAACCATTCTTGAAACACCATAAGACCACTTGGGCAAGTTGTTGGAAAATCTGATGAGGGGGGGATTTTTTTTTTTTTTTTTTATTGTTGGGTATTCTCTACAAAGCAAGGCTTTTAGAGTATACAATTTAGTAACCAAAAGAGTTGAAGAAAACCTGCACATAAACTTCTTAGAGAACAAACCCAATGTTGCAGGGATAGGACCAAATTGGCTTTTTGACCTTGATTATTTGACTGATTCTATGAACTACCATTCTGTTAGATCAGAGAATCAAGCTAACCCTTCATGCTGCGTCAACAAAGAATTACCAAAAATAACAGGCACAAAAGACAAGAATGATGCAGGGAATTCTGAAAAAGAAGATGAATCTGCTCAAGACTGCTTTGAACTCCCAATATGGCATTCTTATTCTTCAACAAACCCATTTGCTTCAAAATCAGATAATAAGATAGGAGGTCCAAGAGAGGAAGAACAAGTCTTTTTGGATGATCTTGCAAGACTTCAAAGGCAAGAAAAGGAAGCTAATGAGGAAGCTGAAGCTCTCAGGAAGAATCTTGAACAAGAAACTGAGAACTTGGTTACTCAGGCAGGAGCTGCTAAGTCTAAGCTCGTGTGGGCAGATGGGCGGTTCGTTGGGGGGTGTGGGCTGTTCGCTGGTACTAACCATTTTTATACTGTTAGTCACAAAAGCTAAAGCTAGCGGTACTAACTTTGTTATACCGTTAGCATACAGTTAGTACTGCCAGTGCAATGGAGGGGACTTAACTCTTTCTAAAAAACAACCAATTCCAAGAAGATGACTCTGTAATGCCTCCACTTGAGTATTTCTTGAAGATATTTACTGATGGTATCTTTTCACATTCATCTTATGATGTCATGTAGTGCGTGCCATGAGGCTGATTCACAAATTTAGTAACAGTTGTAATGTTTTAGTCCTATTCCCACATCCAGAATTAATCCCTCTCATCCTTCAACACATATTCTAGGAGATCCAACTTCAGCAGTACAAACAAGAAGTAAAATAAATAAAAGTTCTGAAGCTCATGTCTTGTTCGTTAGTTTATGTTCAAAAGCAAGGAGAAACATCTAAGGACATTTCATCATTGTTTGTTTGCTTGTTTTCTATCTCAACTTGAACCCAAGAAGATTTCAGAAGCTCTTAAAGATGAAGGTTGGGTTGATGCTATGCAAGAAGAATTGCTGCAGTTTGAGATTCAAAAGGTTTGGATTCTAGTAGATTTGCCTTATGGGAAAAAGGCTATCGGTACAAAGTGGGTGTACCGAAATAAGAAGGATGAAAGAGGAGTGGTTGTTAGGAACAAAGCAAGATTGGTTGCTCAGGGACACAGGCAAGAGGAAGGAATAGACTATGATGAAGTTTTTGCTCCTGTGGCTAGGCTTGAAGCCATAAGGATCTTTTTAGCATTTGCCTCATATATGGGCTTTATTGTCTATCAGATGGATGTGAAAAGTGCCTTTCTCTATGGCAAGATTGATGAAGAGGTATATGTGTCTCAACCACCAGGTTTCCTAGATCCTAAGTATCCTGAGAAAGTCTACAAAGTGGTTAAAGCTCTGTATGGGTTGCATCAAGCTCCCAGAGCATGGTATGCTACTTTATCTACTTTCTTGTTGAAGAATGGATACAGAAGAGGGACAATTGACAAAACTCTCTTCCTAAGGAAGGACAAACATGATATCATTTTAGTTCAAGTTTATGTGGATGATATCATCTTTGGTTCTACAAAGAAGTCTTGGTGTGATGAGTTTGAGGCTTTGATGAAAAGTAGATTTCAGATGAGTTCAATGGGAGAGCTTGCTTTCTTTCTTGGCCTACAAGTCAAACAGAAACCAAATGGTATATTCATTAGCCAGGATAAGTATGTTGCTGAAATCCTGAAGAAGTTTGACTTTGCAAGTATTTAAGAACTGCCAGTACACCAATGAAAATCGGAACCCTTTTAGTCAAGATGAGGAAGCCAGTGTATGCAGTGATGTTTGTTGTCCATCTATTTAGATCATTGATTGGCTCCTTATGTGATGTGACTGCTTCCAGGCCCCCCTGACATTATGTTTGCAGTCTTGTGCTTGTTCTTGGTAACTCAAGTCACCCTCCAATAGACCTCCTCATTTAAGTGATGTCAAAAAGTATTTTTAGGTACCTAAAGGGCATAACCCAAAAACTGGGCCTTTGGTATCCTAGGAGACTTTCATTTGACTTGGAATCCTACTAGATAGTAATTATGCTGGAGCAATCTTGACAGGAATCCACCTAACAGGAGGTTGTCAATTTCTTGGCAGGAGACCATTACTTGGCAATGCAAAAAGCTGGACCCATTGTGGATTCTACAATAGTAGCTGATATGTTGCTGCTGCAAGCTTGCTGTGGGCAAGTATATGGATTCAAAATCAAATTTTAGACTATGGGCTTCAACTTCTTGAACACAAAGATCGACATTGATAATTGAATAACGCACCATTTTGCATTGTAAAGAATCCAGTATATCATTCAAAAGCAAAGCCATTTATCTGCAATTGGCACCTCTTCAATAAGAGATTGCATATGTGAGAAAACTCATTACAAGTGCTTAAGATCCACACTGATGACAATGTAGCTGATCTACTAACCAAGGCATTTGATGTTAGCCGATTTCAGTTCTTGGTTGTTTCAATTGGGATGATAAATCCATAACCTACATTGGTTAAAAGGAGACAATTTGAATGAGTCATATGTGGATGAAAGAGGTAAAACACACGTTTTTCTTCTTTATTTACATGAATCACAAAGCATACTCTTCAACAAGCTAAAACACACCATGGCAAATCAAACTTGTTCCAAGAAACCCCTAAAACCTTATGCTCCACCTTTCTACTCATCAAGATTCAATCACCATCATGCAAGCAGAACAAACTGTACCAACAAGTGGTTCGTACACTTTCAGGTTGCAACTAGCCCAAAAAACTGTGTTGTACCTAATCGTAAACCTAAGGACAAACCACATTTTAAACAAGGGTGCAAAAAAGGTTGTCTATTAGGAAACTCTTCATCAATGAATAAGGAAAGAGTGGTGTTGTTCAACGAGTAAGAAGATTGCTTCAGTTGTTAGGTTGCTGAATATTAAGAGTAAGGATTCTCTTGTGATAGCATTTTGAAGACATGAGATTATGTAGACCATTCAAAGAGTATTTGCAAGTATGTCTCAAACCACCAAGAGGACAAGTCTATGCTTGTTTGACAACAAAGGGAATGCATACATTAAGAGGTGTTTGCCAGTAAAATTGTTAGTATGGTTGATGACCCTGAAGCACAGATGCAGTATGTGTTTATCATTATCAACTAGTTTTAAAGCAAGCACAATTTCAGATTAGAGAGCTTAGTATGCTTTTAAACTAAGTACTACTATTAGTAGAAATATTAGCAAATTAGTTAGAGTTTATAGTTTTTTAGAGTTAGGATAAACATATTGAGCTAGAAGTGATGTTTGTCAACGGCTAAAGAAGTTGTAGAGAGTCACTGAGAAGAGTTACTGATGGTGCTGAAGCATTCCTGATACTTACATTGTTCATTCTTTGTTTGGACAAAGTTAGTACCGACCATGCAAAGTTAAGTTACGGCTGGGCAACGTTAGTACGCAAGAGAACGTTTGCCGAGAAGTAAATACCGCCAAGGGTACAAAGTGTAAATTGGAACGTTTTCTTTAAAATTAGGTCACCCAAACCTATAAGAATCCATCTCAATCGCACACTTACTCAAGCAATCTCTCTAACTAATCTTCTTCATTACAAGCCCTAATCTCTCTTATCGACGATCACTCTCTACTAAGCAAAATGGCTGCTTTTGAGTCCTGTCCTAAGCACAACATGATCGCATACTTGGAAAAGACTGAAGGGAATGTTGAGTTTCATGAAGTTATTGATTTTCTTCGACGAAGTTATATTTATCATGCGCTCACTGTAAGTCCTATTGTTTCGACCACATTCGTTGAACAGTTTTGGACGTCTGCTAAGTCCAAAACAATCAACAATGTTAAGCACATAACTGCCAAAATAGCTGGCAAGGTAGTTTCTATCTCGGAAGCATCAATTCGAACTGATCTTATTTTTGATGATGCTGATGGGATAGACTCCTTACCAAATCAAGCTATCTTTAATGTTATTCAGCGTATGGGATATGAAGGGGATTTAAGTGTATTAACATTTAACCAAAGATTATTTTCACCCCAATGGAGGTTTTTATTTCACACAATTAATCATTGTTTAAGCTCCAAAAGTTACCTCTTGGGATCAAATTCCTAACAAACATTGCCACTGCTGTAATTTGTTTAACAAAACTAATCAAAAAGTTATAATTTTTACAATTTTTTTGTGATGGTAATGCTTAGACATCTAGAGGCTAAGAAGAAGTTTTGTCATGTATCATCGTTTTATTTATATATTTTTAGGTACGAAAATTTGATAATATAACTGTACTTTAGATCATTTCCATAAATAGTTTAACTAGTAAAGTTTTTTCTTTTGTGATAAAAGAAGGGCAAACGTTTCTCAGGCTAAGTTACATCCTTTGTTTTGTTACTTTGTTGGTCCAACCAACTCAGGATGTGGAGTGCATTCCTCAGAAATACTATCTGCTGAACAATCATCACCCTCCCCTGCTCCCACTAGTGAAGTCCCAAATGAGTCACTGCCTGACTCAACTTCTGCTCAACCGAGTGAGGTACCTTTTGAGCACCAACCTGACCCTTCCCCTAGTCCTTCACCCAGACCTTCACCACAACCTTCACCCACTCCTATTGGAGATCATTCATCCAATGATACATCCCTTTTAGGGAATGAGGATGACATGACTCTCCCAAATGTCTATGATCTTTGTAATCTCTTTATGTCATGCAGGTGTTAGATCAGACATAGTTATCAAACTCTCTTGAAGCTCGATCACCAAGCTCAAGAAGAAAGCTAAACCTGTCATCAAACATTTCAAAGCATATCTGAAGACTCTCATTGCAAAAATGACTCTCAAAGAAGAGCTCCTCAAAGAAGCAAAGGATGCACAAGAAGTATGTATCCAAACAAGGGAGGAAGATTGCAAAAGGGGAATCATCAGTTCAAAGAGATCCTATGTTTGATGCAATGCCTGAAGACAACATTGATCAAATGGAAACAAAAGATGCTCAAAGTGAAGGGAGACAAAGAAAAAAAACAAAATGGTGGATGAAGACAAGGAGATTGATGAAGATAGAGTTAGTACTGAAGATGGAGTTAGTACCGCCAAAGATGGAGTTAGTACCGACTTTGAAAAAGTTAGTACTGACAAGCAAAAGATTAGTATGATGGTTAATAGATTCTAAAGTTGGTATGATGAACAAAATGAAGTGGTTATGAAATCAAGTTAAAGATATTGAAGTGGAATAATGAGGGAAAAATGAGAGTTTTTGAAAGTATGAACAGAACTAGAAGGTACTGAAGAAAAAAAGCTTGAAAAGTACTGCTGGGCAAATAGAAGTACTGAAGATCAAACTAAGGAAGAATCTGCTACTCAAGCTTCTCAAAACATCCACTAAACACCCACATCTATGAATTGGTGGATGATGAAACACCAATATCTACACTTCTATCAACATGAGTAAAGCCAAAGCTATTTCTAAAGAAAAAGAGAAAGGTGTAGAGTTGAAGGATGTTGAAGACATTGATAGACCTAGGCCTACTTCTCAAAGATCACTTCTCACATTAAAACCTCTTCCAAAGATTGATCCTAAAGACAAAGGGAAGAAGAAGATTGATGAGGTGATGAATCATGAAAGTGAAGATGATGATTATTCCTAAGCTGTGAAGAATTCAAAAGCTTGAGAGTGATGAAGACGTCTGGCAAGAAAAGTTCCAAAGAAGAATGGGAAGCTGAAGAGGAGAGAAATAGAATTGCTGAAGAAGAAGCAACAAATGAAGCTCTCATTAAAAATTTGAATGATATCAAGCAAGATTGAGGCAGACAGAATCTTTGCTTGAGAAGCTTCAAGAGCAAAGAAAGAGAGCAGTTCACGACTAGAGAAAGAGCTAAGTATTTCCTTCATGATACAATTGCTGCTCAGAGAATGTCCTTGCTCAACAAGATCAGAGGCAATCAGAAAGAAACAGACCTCCAACCAAGAATCAATTAAGAAATCAGATGATGTCTCTTAACTTAAGCATGTGGGGAACTTCAAAACATTCTGAGTTGAGAGTAGAAGTTTGAAGACATACAAGCAACGTATGAAAAAGATAAAAAGATCAACTGAATATTTCATTGCTATTGGGTCTGTTGAAGATGAAAGCCTAATCTAGAAAATGAAAAAGAAAGATTCCTCCAAAGAAGAAGAGATCAAGCAGGAATCTAAAGAAGAAGTCAAACAAGAGGATAAAGAAGAAGAGAGCACAAGAAAGAGAAAAGCAGGGTACAAGGAGAAGATGAAGTCAGGAATAAGATATTCAACACAAGATACTCTCAAGATGACCCAATTCTGACACTAAAAAAGAGAATGATGAGCTGAGGATTTGTTTGGACAATAGCTCCAGAAGGGGACAAGGAAGTAGATTATGACAGTACTTGATAAGAAGTATCCATATCATTGACATGGAAGACGGAGGAATTCTGGCACTAAACCACAGTTTGAAATGAATCAAAAACATATTTAGAAGAGATTAATTTGAATTGTGGGTAACTGAGAAGTAAATGGTCAAAAAGGAGATTCTTCAGTACATTGATGACGTGCTTTCAGTGTTTGAAGAGATGACTTAGTGTGATATATAAACTTTGTGATGGACATATATCAAGATAAGATTCCTGAAGGTTTTGATAAAGTTCTTTGGGGAGATTTGATAGTTATGTTCAATCCAGAAGAACAAGATGAGTTTTGGAACTCACAGCATGAATGGAATATAATCAGTTGGAAGCTGCACAGTTCTTCAGGGGTACACACATTGATGACTGATGAAGGATTAGTCGTTCAATGCTAATAGAGAAGAAGTAACCTTTAAGAAGGAAATTAGTGTGCAAATGTTAAGTAAAATTAGAGTCTGAAGAAGAAAGTACAATGGCTTTGGAATTGATAAGATTTATCAAGAAGATACTTGCTGATTTAGAATCTAAAGAATAAGACTGATGGAAGTGAGAAGGGATTGAGTGTTGGCTAACCACCACACAACAAATGGTTATCAATTCACCATGCTTAACAGGCATAAGAATTGGCTAGTCCACAAGCATTGCGGCTTGAGGTAAAGACTTATCAAATCCGTTTATGGTTTACAATTTACCAAAAATTGTAGGGTAATCAACTCACCTTGCTTCTTGGTGAAGAGTTGGCTAGTCCGAGATCAAACAGTTCTTGGTAAAGACAAATCAAATCTGTTGATAGCTGATAGTTTGCTAAAAACTATATGGTTTATCAATGCACCATGTTATGACAATGAAGCATTGGCTAGTCCAAACACAAACGGTAATATTTTAAAATTTTTTTTTAGGTAAAGACAAATCAATCCATTGATGGTTGACAGTTTTACCAAAAAACTGTATGGGTAATTAAATCTCATTATTCTTTTAATGATAGAGTTATCTTATCTACCGAGCAAAACGGTACTGGTAAAGGAAAATACAAATCCGTTAATGGCTGGTAGTTTGCCAAAAACTACAAAGCCAACTTAGTTGTTGTAGGTAACAAGATGTTGCTGAGTAGCTGAAAAGATGTTGCTGAATTGCTGAAAAGATAAGGATGCTGCTAAAGAAGGATAGAATTTACAAGATTAAGAAATGATGAAGAATGTTTGGATACATCCTCTGTGCGTTAAAAGAAGTTTAAGGGAACACATCAAGTTCTTAATGGAATTGAAAGAAAACCATGAAGGTTAATATAGTTTAACATTCATGTTTAAGGGAGGATTGTTAGGATTAATGTTTTCTTAACTTAGTACCGACAGTACAATAGTTAGTTACTGTTATTAGTTTAGTTAGTTTCCGTTAGTTAGAAAGTTAGTTAGTACCGTTGAGAAGATATTTATAAGATATTTTAGAAAAAGATTTGTAAGCCTTTTAGGGTTATCCTTAGTATATAAAAGGATCACCTTTGGCATAATTAGTCACGTGTGTTGAAAATATATGAACAAAGAAGTTTAACAAATCATATATCATAGTTAGCAATCTGTAATTCTCAAGAACACTTTAATAAAGTTGTTATTCAGTTGTTCATTGTTCTTCTTAGTACTTGTGTTAAGATTCCGCATTAACACATTGTATTCAAGTCATTGTTTCTTCATAGTCGTTTGTATTTATACATCTTGGCTATCATCCTTTATAGGCTGCAAAGATCCAATCAGTTATCTAGGACCTTCATTATGTGTGTCAACCTCCTGGTTTTGAAGATCCACAGTTCCCTGACAAAGTGTATAAGGTAGAAAAGGCTTTATATGGTCTACATCAAGCTCCTAGAGCCTGGTATGAGACCTTGTCTACCTACTTAATTAACAAAAAAGATTCAAGCAAGATGGCACTATAGATTTAGATCTTTGTTCATCAAGAGGACAAAGGTGATATCTTGTTGTACAGATATATGTTGATGATCATATCTTTGGGGATCCACAAAGAAGTCCCTAGGTGTTAAGTTTGATGGTTTGAATGCAACCAAGAGATCCAGATGAGATTTACGGGGGAAAACTCGACTATCTTCTTAGGGTTACAAGTACAACAAAAGAAGGATGGAATCTTCATTAGCAAGATAAAGATGCTGAGTACGAGTTGAAATATTGAAGAAGTTTCATTTTGCCATGTGAAGGCAGAATAAGGGCACTCCTTTGGAAACCAAACAAGGATTGATCAAGGGATATGAAAGAAGCTGGATAGTGTGGATGTTCATTTATACAGATCAATGATTGGATCATTGATGTACATAACAACTTCTAGGCCAGACATAATGTTTGCTGTTTGTGTTTGTGCAAGGTTCCAAGTTACTCCTAAAATGTCACATCTTCATGTTGTGAAGAGGATCTTTAGATACTTAAAGGTCAACCTAAATTGGGCCTTTGGTATCCTAGGGATTCACCATTTGACTTGGAAGCTTTTTCAGATAGTGATTATGCTGGAGCTAGCCTTGACAGGAAATTCATAACAGGAGGTTGTTAATTTTTTGGCAAGAGGTTGATTTCATGGCAATGTAAGAAGCAGACTATAGTTGCAAACTCTACTACTAAATCAGAGTATGTTGTTGCTGCTAATTGTTGTGGACAGGTGCTATAGATTTAAAATCAAATGCTTGATTATAGATTTAACTTCATGAACACTAAGATTTACATTGATAATGAAAGCACCATTTGTATTGTGAAGAATCCAGTGTTTCACTCTAAAACCAAGCACATAGAGATTAGGCACCATTTCATCAGAGATTGTTATAAGAAGAAGTTGATTCAGGTGATAAAGATTCACACAGACCACAATGTTGCAGATCTTCTCACAAAGGCATTTGATGTTAGTAGATTTAATTTTTTGATTGCTAGCATTGGATTACTCAATCTTTAAAGCTAAAATTTGAGTTATGATTGATGAGGTTTGAAGTTAAAACTGGTAGTTGTAAGGTTAATACTGCTAGGCAAAAAATTAGTACTGCTAGGCAAAAGTTAGTACTGCTGAGCCAAAGTTAGTACTGCTGGGATATCATTAGAGTTAAAACTGCTAAGCAAATTCTTAACCCTTGAAGCATTATTTGAGGGGAGGTCAATTGAGAATGAATGAAAGTGATTACAACATCAAGTAGATATGGATGAAGGGTCAGGACAACCATGATCCCAAAACCCACATCCACATTTACTCAACTTTACAATAAAGAAACCAATCATTGTTCCATCACCATATCAACCCAAAAAGACCCACAAACATAGGAAAGCTATAAGGATTACTGAGATATCTCAGTCTAGTAGACCTATTAACCTTGTTGCATATGAGACTATCTATAAAGAGTGGGAAGACAGAATGGAAAAGGCTGCCACTACTGCTTCTAGCTTAGATGCAGAGGCATGGACTAGTGGTTAACATCAAATAGGAACCCAATCCATGGCAACACTTAATGAGTCAAATCCTTAGGGAACTGATTCAGGTAGTGGTCCCAGGTGCCAAGATACCATATTAAGAGGTGCAGATGCTCAAACTAGGTTTGAGACTGCATCTAAACAGTCCAATGATCCATCTCTCTTAAGAGGTTAAACTTGGAAGTGGAGGTCCGAGGACAGTATCGAAAACTATTGGAATTGATGGAGCTTTGTACAAAATTGTCAGATTTGGTGCGCAAAAAGAAAACAGAGATGTTGTGAGTTAAAAAACAGAAAGAGAGATGTGTGAATAAAAACATAAATAAGTGATTTTATGAGCAAAAAGAATTGAGAGATATTGTGGCATAAAAACAAAAAAAGAGAGCTTGCGCGAAGTATACTATTGTGAAAGAAGTCCTTTTTGGAATGAAATTGAAGTTAATGCTTGGTATCATCAAACTTAAATATTGTTAGCCATAGTTAAACCACTGGTAATATTACTTATTTGGTGGCTTAGCATAAAGTTTATATGTGCTGGTTATACATTTAATGCTGCTAACTAAGTTACGTGATGTTGTTGAGTTTACTGCTGCCGCGGTTACTTAATGTTTGTTAGGCATATTTAGTGCAGCCAGTTCAAGCTTAATGCTGTTGAGGGTGATTTTATAAATACTTTGATTTAGGGTTTCATTTGATTCTTTGTTCGGTTCCAATCATTCAAATGCTCTCTAAACGTAAACCCTAACTTAATTTCATATTTAATCATCAAATCACAAAACAATGTCAACCCTAACTTTTGCTGACACTCACAATATGGTCGCGTTCTTGGAAAAAAACCTGCTGGTGCTGAAAGGTGATGGTTTCATGAAATTATTGATTTTCTGAATGCTAACCAAATTCATTATGCTTTAACTGTCAATCCTACTATCTACACATCTTACATTGAACAGTTCTGGGCAACAGCAAAAAGGCATGATTAACGGTTATTGTGTGAACGTCAGTTACAGCCTTAGTGATACGAAGAAGGTGATCATCAAGAGACTGAGCATTAGAAGTAATCTTCAACTTAAAGATGCAGGTGGTACTGATTGTTTTGCCAACTTGCTACTATCTTGTGGAAGAATGGCAAAGAAATGGGGGTATGAAAAACCTTCTCAAAAGCTTACATTTTATAAAGCTTTCTTTTCTCCACAATGGAAGTTCTTAATTCATATCATTACGCAATGCCTTAGTGCCAAGACCCACTGCATGGGAACGAATTCAGTAGTACTATGGCCTCTGCAATCATATGCTTGGCCAAAACAAAAATTTAATCTGTCCAAGTACATTTTTGATGCTATGGTAAAGCACTTAGAGGGAGGGGTTAAATTTCTGATGTATCCATGATTTGTACAAGTGTTTATTAATCAACAGCTTGGTGATATGTCACATCACAAGAAGATTTATGTTAACCCCTCACACACAAAGAAAATTTTTGCCAACATGAAGAAGTGAGGAAAAAAAACTTTTTTTTGGGAGAGTTAACCCCATGTTATGAACAACGATGGTTCAAGCTAATCAAGAAGAGGGTGTAGATTCAGGCATTCCTACTGCTTCTCAACAGACACCCATTACTATTTAACCATCTACATCTAAACCCTAGAAGAAACTGTCTAGGAGGAAGCAGAAAAAGACTAATACAGTTCCTCACCCTAGTAATTCTACTCCTGATGTACCAAATGAGGAGACCGTGCCTACACATTCTAATGATCCACTGCTCAGTGGTGAGGATAGATTGAAACTCACTGATTTGATGGATATGTGTACCAAATTGTCTGAGATAGTCCTTGACCTGGAACATACTAAGACTACTAAAGCTCAGGAGATCACAAATTTGAAGCTGAGAGTGATATGGAGAGTTAAAAACGTAGAGAGAAAGTTTTTTTTTTATTTTTCAGGGGTTAAGAAACCCTCCTTAAATTTTTCAAGAGACTGTACAAGGTTGTGTCACAAGAAGAGTAGAATACTCAGATGATGAAAGTTTGGGTGCTCAGGAGGATGCATCCAATCAGGGGAAGAGTATTGAAGACATTGATAAGGATGTTGAAGTTTCTTTAGTTAATGAAACCCAGAGGAGGTCAGATGATGCACAAATGTTTGATATGGATGCTCTTATTGGTAATGAAGTTTTTGCTAAAAATGATATGATTAAAAAAGACCAAGATGTGATTCCTAAAGAAGTTAGTACTGCTGCTCCCTCTACTACTGCTGTGCCACCACCTGTTATAACTGAAGTAGAGATTACCTTAGCTCAAACATTGGCTAAATTAAAGAGTGCAAAATCTAAGGTTGTGATACAAGAGCCAGTACATAGTACGCAAATTTGCACCTTCAAACATACCAAAGGCTAAGGCATTACATTTAGAGATGCTAGTGAAAGCACAACAAGAACACCAACATCAGTATCTTCTTCAAGCATCAAGGATAAAGGGAAAGCTAAGTTGGATGAACCTGAAGTGCCATTAAAGAAAAATGATCAAATTGCTCTTGATGAAGAAAAAAAAATAAATAAAAAATGGGCTAGAGTAGAGATCTTAAAGCTCAAATAAAGCTAAATCATTGAAGAAGGAAAGGCTTGCAAGGAAAAGGTAGAGGAAGCCAACATAGCTTTGATGAATAATGGGATAACATACAAGGATTTATGGAGGCAGATTTTGAATTAGCTCAGAGGTTACAAGCTGAAGAACAAGGATGAGATAACCTTGAAGCAAGATCAAGACTCGTTTGTAGAGCTAATGAACAAAAGAGAAAGAAAAACTTTACAAGCTTAGAGCTGAAGAGAAAAGAAGAAAGCCACCAACTAAAGCTCAAAAGAGAAATCTAATGTCTACATATCTTAAAAACATGGGTGGATACAAATATAATCAGTTGAAGAGCAAGAGCTATGATGAGATCCAGAAGTTGTTTGATAATGAAATGAAGAGGGTAAATACTTTTATTCCTATGGACTCAGAGGTGATGAAAAGCAAAGAAGGAACAGAAGAAAGTTCTAAAAGAACAGAGGATGAACTTGAATTTGGTAAGTCAATTGGTAAGAAAAGAGCAGGGAAAGAGGAGAAACAAGAATCTTCCAAAAGACAAAGAATGGAGGATGATAAAGAGACAAATGAACATGAAGAAGCTGAAGAAGATGATGAAGCTGAGATGAAAAAGCATATGGAGGTAGTTCAAGATGATGAGGAAATATCAATTGATTCTATTCCTCTAGCTACCAAACCTCCAATAATTGTTGAATATAAGATTGTTAAAAAAGGACAAAAGGGATTCTATCACTTGATAAGAGCTGATGGAAGTTCAAATAGATATTAATCAATTATTAGGATGCTTTAGAACATTAGTAGAGAAGACTTAGAGACTCTCTAGAAGTTGGTGAAAATAAAACATGGAAAACAGCAAAAGGTCATGTTTTGGAAAAAGTGTTCTGGGGTGATCTGAAAGTAATGTTTGAACCTGACATAAAGAGTGAAATATGGAGGAGTCTACAGGGATACAAAGTGACTGTTTAGAAGCTGTTTGACTCTAGTAGAGTACACTTTGTAAGATTAAAATATTACACATCCTTTATGTTAGTTGAGAAGAGATATCCCCTCACACCAATAACAATCACAAATATGCTCAACAAGAAACTTCAAGCTGATTATTGGAATGAGATGTGCTATCAACTACTCAAGCTTATGGTAAAACAGCAAAAGGGTCAATGAAGTGATTGAATAAATCTTCCTAATAGTTTTGAAGACTTTTAATGAAGAAACTTGAAGATTCCGAAGATGAACATCAAGTTTAGGGGAGGGTTGTTGGGACTTAAAAACTTCAAGATGATTCTTAGAGTTACTATTGCTCAGGTATATATTAGTGTTGTTAAGAATAACTTAGTACTGTTAGTGATACTAATGAAAATTATGCTAAGTAGTTAGTACTGGTAGTATAAAGTTACTACTGCTAGTTACTACTGTTAGTATAATTTACTACTGTTAGTATAAAGTTACCGCTGATAGTTGAAGCTAAGACTGCTCAGAGTTGAAGACTGAAATATATGCTATGTAGTTAGTGCTACTAGTAGTAAAGTTAAGACTGCTAGTACACAGTTACTACTATTAGTATATATTAGTACTGCTAGTACTAATGTTACTACTGCTTATGTTTATTAGTACTGCTGGTATAAAAGTTAATGCTGCTGGATTACAACTGCTAGAAGAATTACTACTGTCAAAAGGATAAAGACGAGTAAAGAGATAAGGATTGTTTGGAGAATAAGAATACTTACGAAGATAAGTATTGAGTTATTTTTGTAAAAGATATGTATAATGTATTTGTTTAAGAGATGACATTTGCTTTTAGAAAAGATCATGATATCTTAGGAAAGTATTGTAAGCCTTGTAGGACTCCTTGGTGTATAAAAGGAGGTCCTATGGTATAGAATTCAATGTATCAAAAAAGTCATTGTCATAGCTTCAAGGTATTCGTATTAATATATTGGAGCTTATTGTTTTGGTTATATTTCTGTGTGTTAAACAAGAGAGAGAGAGAAGTTTAGAGAGAGAAAGAACTAGAGAGAAGATGAGAGAAAATGGTAACTTCTTAAGAAAGAAAATGAGAAGCAACACCCTCTCCACACTTGGAGAGGGCTTTATATAGTAAGGAATAGCCGGCCATGGGTCTAAGTGGGCTTCCATGGACCAGGCTTGATATCTAATGGGCTTTAAAGCCCGTAACTTAGGCCGAATTAGCTTATAAAATTCCCGAGAACATTAACTAGACTAATACAAGGTTCAGGAATATTAATGACCATCACTTTACTAAAAACTAGGTCTAATAGGGTGCTCCCTTATCTTTGTAATTTTTTTTGGTGGCATGACGACTACCGAGAGATCCGAAAGCATAAACGCATATTAAAAAGATTTATTACTTCACTAACATGTTTATCCCAGTTCATTAGAAAAGTAAGTATTACATAAACACTCATTCGACGCTTGAAACGACACTATTTTAATAGCCTTGGGCTCCTGGGTTTTGCCCCGTACTTTTTTTCACTTATCCATGGTATGTGCTTAATTACACATACCATTTTCCATTACAAACGAACTTAAATGACTAAAAACGTACCAAAGATACATTGTATTTGTATGTTTTGCGTTTGAATTGTGCAGGAACGGTTATGTGTGGGTTTTGAGTGGCCGTTATATTTGTTGGTCGTTGACCCGCGCGAACTCACCCCTCAAATATGTAAACAAATAAAAACATGTATAAATACACAACAAGGGACGAAATCACGCGAGAGCAATGAAACCGAAAGCAGTATAGAGTGTTCCCGGGTCGTTATGTCCCAACGAGGCTGGAGAATGGAAAATCGAGAGACGTTTGATGTTTGATGGTTGAATAAGACAAGGAATGATTGGGCACTAAACCTAATAAGCAAATGCACATAAAAATAATCAAAGAAAATAAGCTGGAACAAGAATGAAAGCTAGAAATGGTAAAAACACTTAAAACTTTTACACAAAGGCACAAATAAGCTCAAATAAGCTTAAGACAGACAAATAAGCTAAACCAACTCTAAATAAGCAAATTCAAAAAGCAATTAAGCTAAATTAAGCAAGAGAAACACAACAGTACTAACAACAGTACTAACAGTTTTAACTATCAGTACTAACTTGGAGTTAGTACTGCCAGTTTTAAGTTAGTACTGTTAGCTTAAGGTTAGTACTGCTAGCCTTAACAAAACACAATTAAACAAGAAAAAAGGAAATAAGCTAAAACAGATATTTAACTAACCCTAATAAGCACTTAGTAATAAGAATAAGCAACTAGAATAAACTCTAATGACAAATAAGCTAAAAAGCTACACTGATAAACTCTTAAAATTATTTTGAAAAGGGCAAATGAGTTCTACTGAAGACAGTAAACTAAAATGCTTAACCTACTCTAAAAAAGCTAAGGTAGTTTTAAATAAGCAGATACAATAAGCTAAAAAGCAGAAATGGACAACAGACTAACAGAACTAACTAACATACAAGACTGGAGTTAGTATTTTTTTTTTTTTGTTGGGTAGTCTAAGTTAGTATCGTGTTCCAAAAAGTAAACTAGCAGTACTAACTTCAGGTTAGTAACTGCGAGTTGCAAAACACCCCTTAAAAAATTATTTTTCTTTCAAAATAATTAAAAACGGATTATCTATTAACCAAATAAGACACTTATAAGCAATTTTAATTAAGAATAAGCACTTAAATAAACATGAATTAGTCTAGCAGTAAGTAAATCAAATCAAGCAGTGTCTTAAATAAACTAACAGTACTAACTAAGAACAGCAAATAAGAAATGTAAGAAAAGAGAGAGACTTACAAAACCCTTGCTCTAAACAGGGTCAAATAATGAATCTACAAGCTCTAGCTTGCATAAAGCAAGCTAGTGAGAGTCCATAAGCCCATCCAGAACTGGCTTATCATCCATAACATAAGCTGTGGTATATTTGAGAGTGATATTTGTGACTTTCTCTTAACTACTTAACTTTTTATTTTTACCGTAATTAAAACAGACTTATAGTAAGCTGTGGTGAGAGCTTTTTGACCACAAAACAATATGATTAAGAAACTTAACACTGGTATTGATTTAAAAACTTCAAACTTGCATTAATCTTAAAAGTGTTACAAAGCTGGAAATAAAAAGCTGTAAATGACTTTGAAATTTTAAACTAAAATTAAAAACTAATTAGTTACTAAAAAAAACTAAAAACTAGGTTAAACTAAGATGCCTCAAAGGCTTACAAAAAGCTCTATTTATAGCCGAAGTCTTGGACCTTCAGCTTGTGCTTCTTTGGAGAGCAAAAACGAATGTGCTTGTTTGGGAGTGATTTCCTTAAGCAAAATCCCAGCCTTTTATTTCTTTTGAACTTCTTTGGAGACAATCTTAGCCATCGAAATGCTTTGGGAATGGAGAGGGATTGCCAACATGGACTTTTATACAACTGGGATGGGTTAGTAGGGTGGATGAAATGATTTTGGCTAGGGAGAGAAGTGGTTTTCAGGGGAAAGTATGAGGACGACATCCAGTTATACATGGGTTTTTGTTGGCGGGAAATGAGGGCTTGGGGAAGTAGGCAGTATTGGTCCCCTAAAGTCTTATAACTTAAATGTAATCTCTGCCGGTGAGGCAGTTATAGTCCTCCTCTTGATATTTAAGTAGTACAACTTCAGTTGTCATTATAGTCCCTCAAGTTGAGTTTCTTCACTTGACACTCAAGACTTTTGTGCTTGTTTCTTAGTCCTTTTCCATTTCGGCTCGGTATTATAGTTTAGTTGTGGCTTTGCTTTCCGTCCTTTTCTTGAATATCCGTATCCTGCACAATACAAAAGCAAAACATACAAATACAATGTATTTTTGGTACTTTTTAGTCTTTTAAGTCCTTTAGAATGAAAATGGCATCTGTAATTAGCACATACACAAAATCCCCCAAACTAAGGTATTGCCGTGTCCTCACGCAATGTTATGAAGTAAATACTCAAGAAAACTAAGAATCTCGAACCCCCTCGACTAATTACCTCGAAAAGTAGCTAAGTGTTCGTCAAGGGGAACTAAAGAATCAATAGCTTCGACGAGTCCCGTTTTCACCATTTTTGATATGTACACTAACTACCTCTAATATTTCTGGATTTTTCTTTTTCTTTTCTTAACTACCTGTTTGACTTCCTTTATTTTATCAACATTTGGGATCATAGAATGAGAAGCGTCTATAGAATAATCTACGGAAGTCCTGACGGATAAATTCATCGTCCCCGATTTTTCATTAGTTCCAAACCAAGCAATTAAACAATATCAATTGGTCAATAAAAATCTTAAATGTTAAAGCACTCAACTTATGACTTGTGAACTTTAACTCCCAACATGATATATGAATTAAATGTGTGGAGACTCATTTCAACTCAACCATAGATCACTTATTTCCATAGTCCCGTAATTCAAGATGAATCACAACTCAAAGCAACCACTTATTAGGACCATTGTAACTTGATTTTAAAGAACGAAATTTTAACTGTAGAACTTTTTGCAACATTTTTATCATTATAATCATAAGTTCTTAAAGCTAGGAATGCGTTGCTTAGTTTGAACACCTACCTGGGCCTCGCTCCCTAGTAGGATATCACAACCAACGACCGGTGTTCTTAGTTTGAAAACCCACCCCGTTGCTAGCGTAGAGGGAAATCACATCAACACCTTCTTCCTAATATGGCTAAGGATAGGTGTCTTAGTTTGAACCCTCACCTAGACCTTGCTTCCAGGCGAGATATCACAACACACCAAAAATCCTTAAAAGTAAAGATGTCTTAGTTTGAACCCCCACCTCGCGGTTAGCGGAGTGGGATATCACGACACATCTTTTACTTGCTCCATATACTCAAATGTATGCTTCATTGGCATAATTTTAATATTCATGCATTTTTGCATTCATATTTCGTTCATGCTTCTTTGGCATTTTAACTTTCAAATTACTAGGAACAGAAAAAACTCGTTTTAAAGAATCAAGTTACAAATTTGAAGCTTTTTCTAAAAACATCGATTGACTTAGTTGAATTGAAATGAGCACGTATGATTAGGTGGATTAAAAGCTAATGGGAGAAAAAGCCACAAGTTACTCATATAAGTTTTTAGAAGAATCTTGCTTAGCACATAAACTTATATTTAACTCTATCACTTCTTGTTCTTCACCTCGTGAAAGCTTAGCTTACAATTAAGGAACTAGCTAGGGCTCAACACGCCCGATCGAGTCAAAAATTATTCTCATTCTACCCATTAGGAAAGTCGAAACTGTGACAAAACACTTATTTTATTTTTGAAATTTTTTAATTTTTTTAATTTTTTTTGTATTTTTTTTTGCAAAAATTTGGTGGTAAAAACGGGATTACGTGATAACAACGGCTGCAGGCAAAATCAAATCGAAGATCCCCCCCATACTAGAACTAAACATCGTCCTCGATGTTTTTGAAAGGGGCACCTACGTAAATCTAAGGCCGTTTATGAAGTGTGCCAAAAGATAAAACGTTAGTCGATTAGATTTGGATACTGGATTCCCAAAATGAAGCTGAGGATGTGAAACTCTTGATAAAAATACAAGCACGAGAGTTCTTCACAATCCGGGCAATCCTGGACAATTAACAATACAAACACGAAACACGGGTAATGGAAGAGGCGAGCCTCCACACAACAAGAAAACACTTATTGCGAGCATGAGAGTCTTCACAATCCGGGAAATCCTGGACATACAACACAAAGCACACAAAACATGGACAAAACACGGGTAATGGAAAATGTAAGCCTCCTCACACAAAAACACTTATTTATTACTACTACTGATAAGCATGGGGTGCCTCCCACGAAGCGCTTGTTTTAGGTCCCGACGCTTGACCCATTTCCCTGAATTCAATTGTCCTTAGGGAAGGTTTGGAGATCCGGGACAACTTCGGTTGGTATGTCCCCTCCAAAATAGTGTTTTATACGATGACCATTCACTTTAAAGTTGGGCCCGGAGTTTTGAGATAACTCGACGGTGCCATAAGGAAATACTTGAACAATGGTGAATGGTCCGGACCAACGGGATTTCAATTTGCCCGAGAAAATCTTCAGTCTAGAGTTGAAGAGGAGAACACGATCACCAACGTTGAAAACGCGGTTTTTAATCTTAGCATCATGGATCCTCTTGGTTTTCTCTTTATAGATTAAAGAGTTTTCGTAGGCTTGATCACGAAGTTCATTTAGTTTATTTAGTTGAACTTTCCTGTGATCACCCGCAGTTTGAACATCAAAATTTGTATGCTTGAGGGCCCAGTAGGCTTTGTGCTCTAACTCGATCGGTAGATGACATGCCTTTCCATACACAAGCTTATACGGAGTGCACCCGATGGGTGTTTTGTAAGCTGTGCGGAAGGCCCATAGAGCATCATCTAGTTTGTCCGACCAGGAGGCACGATTTTCTCCCACGGTTCTCTCAAGAATACGCTTTAAACCACGATTTGACACCTCAACTTGCCCACTTGTTTGTGGGTGATACGCGGTGGAGAGACGATGAGTGACTCCATACTTAAGCATGACCTTTGTAAACTGGTCATTGCAAAAGTGTGTTCCGCGATCACTTATGATAGCTCGGGGGGCACCAAATCGAGAAAAGAGAGTTTTTAAAAATTTGCAAACAACTCGGGCATCATTGGTGGGGAGCGCTTTTGCTTCAACCCATTTTGACAAGTAGTCAACAGCCACGAGTATGTACTTGTTCCCTCTTGAAGACGGGAACGGCCCCATAAAATCAATGCCCCAGATGTCAAAGATTTCGCAAACTTGGATGGAGTTTTGTGGCATCTCATCACGTTGCGTAATTTTTCCTTGACGTTGACAAATGTCACAACGGGTGACAAAGTCATGGGCATCCTTGTAGATGGTGGGCCAATAGAATCCTGAATCGAAGAGACCTTTCTTGCTGTGTAATTGGCACCATAGTGTCCCCCAGTAGGTCCACTGTGGCAAGCTTTGAGAATGTCTAAAGCTTCTTGCCCAGAAACACAACGTCTTATCACCTGATCAGCACAGATCTTAAACAAGAAGGGATCATCCCAGAAATAATGTTTGACATCCTTGAAGAATTTATTTTTTTGTTGGGATGTCATTCCTTTGATAACGAATTTCCCCGCATGGTAGTTTGCAAAATCTGCAAACCATGGGGTACTTTGATCTTGAAGAGCAACAGAACCAAGAGTTTCGAGAGGAAATGCTTCATTGATTTCTTTGTTCTCGAGTTTGTCTTGATGAGGATTTTCAAGTCTGGACAGATGATCGGCGGCGAGATTCTCAGCTCCTTTTTTGTCTCGAATTTCAATATCAAATTCTTGGAGCAATAGGATCCACCGCATGAGTCTTGCCTTAGCATCCTTCTTGGCAAAGAGATACTTGATGGCAGAATGGTCAGTATACACTATGCTTTTGGACATAACAAGATATGACCGGAATTTCTCAAAGGCATACACTACGGCAAGTAATTCCTTTTCGGTAGTAGTGTAGTGAGTTTGAGCCTCGTTTATAGTCTTGCAGCAATAGTGTAAAGTTGGAAATTCTTGTTTTTTCTTTGCCCGAGGAGCCCCAATTGCGAAGTCGCTAGCATCGCACATCAGTTCAAAGGGCAAGTCCCAGTCGGGAGCAATTAAGATCGGAGCCTCAGTCAATTTTCTTTTGAGTGTATTAAAGGATTCGATACACTCTTCAGAGAAGAAAAATGGAGTCTCTTTTTCAAGCAAATGAGTCATAGGACGGGCAATTTTTGAGAAGTCCTGAATGAATCGTCGGTAAAAACCGGCGTGCCCAAGGAAACTACGGACACCTTTGACAGTAGTCGGATGAGGGAGTTTAGCTATTACTTCGACTTTAGCTCTATCAACCTTAAGTCCCGACTTAGAAATTTTGTGTCCGAGAACAATGCCTTCCTTCACCATAAAATGGCTCTTCTCCCAGTTCAAAGACAAATTGGTGTCTTCACACCGCTTCAACATTTTTTCCAAATGGGATAGGCACGTAGAGAAAGAGTCCCCGAAGACCGAAAAGTCATCCATAAATACTTCCATCGTTTTTTCAATCATATCGTGGAAGATTGCCATCATACATCGTTGGAATGTACCCGGAGCATTGCATAGCCCAAAAGGCATGCGACGATAGGCGAAAGTTCCGTATGGGCAAGTAAAGGTTGTCTTTTCTTGATCTTTTGGGTCAATTGGGATCTGAAAATAACCCGAGAAGCCATCGAGGAAACAGTAGTATTGGTTTCCTGCTAGTCTTTCGAGCATTTGGTCCATGAAGGGCAATGGGAAGTGGTCCTTTCGGGTGGCTTCATTAAGCTTTCTGTAATCAATACATACTCGCCATCCCGTGACCAATCGAGTAGGAATCAGTTCATTTTCATCATTTGTGATGACGGTCATGCCTCCTTTCTTAGGTACACAGTGTACCGGGCTTACCCAAGGGCTGTCAGAGATGGGAAAATCAATCCACGTCAAGGAGTTTTTTCAACCTCCTTCTTGATAACGTCGTAGATTTTGGGTTTACCCTACCTACTTTGGCACAGATGTTCG
The DNA here is from genome assembly GCA_026074375.1 of Tanacetum coccineum. NCBI lineage: Eukaryota > Viridiplantae > Streptophyta > Magnoliopsida > Asterales > Asteraceae > Tanacetum > Tanacetum coccineum. The sequence continues at coordinate 39,682 of BQNB010035595.1, forward strand.
TAGTCCTCTTCCATTAGAATTTGTGAGTACAGAAATTCTGGGTTAACACCCTTTATATCTTAGAGTTCCAAGCGATGGTCGCTTGTGGTACTTGAGAACCTTTAGAAGAGCTAATTATCCCATCATTTAAGTCTTTAGCAATTATGACAGCAAACTTTGGTCGTCGCCTTCCAAAAATACTATTCAAGATGGGGTGCAGTTCCAAGAGTTCACCTCGGGGGGTTTCCTCAACGGAAGATTCAACGTTTTATCTTCACAGAGTTATTGAGTTCTTTCCTAACTCAAGGTAATATGTTCTTGCTTTGGGAGGGGGTGGTGGAGTTCACTTTTTCAAAATTGCTTCTAGAAGCAGGATGTCCCCCTCAGGATCCTTATAAGTAGTATCAACTCAGATGAATTGGATCATCTTCTAGAGCAAGATACGAATCTGCCTTCTTCAAATAAAGAAAATCACTGTCCCCGAAAGGAGTGAGAGTTGGAGAAGCAGTAGAAACAATAGGCTCAAAATAAGGAGATAGGAATTTCCACTCGCAATGCAAGTTTGAAAATCCCTAGGACCTCTAGAGAATACTCATCACAACCATATCAATGACGTCGAATTTGTTACCCGTCCATATGGTTGTAATCAGCTTGTAACTTGAAGTTTGGTCTAGATTTGAATGAGATGGATTACCTAGCCATCACGAAGGGTAAACTCACTTCATAAACAGCTATCAAAGCATGACTGTTTTTTCAAGAAACACGCCGAGAATTAAAGGTACCGGGGGTCTGGTTTCAAAAATCAAACAACTAAGAAGTCAGCTGAAATTGGAATATACGCACACATTTACAAAGACATCTTCAGCGATACCATGGGTTAAGTGGATCGACCGTTCAAGCTAGTGTCTAGTGTCCAGTGCAAGTCGCCGGGTCAATTCAAGAAGAGATAGAATTTTCCATACTAATAAGGCATGAGATTAAATGCTCAACCAAGATCGGCCAATGCGTGCATGTAGTAATCCCCGTAAATTCACATGGAATCAGAAATCGGCCAGGGCTCCAAGTTTTCATGGTAACTTGTTAATCATGACCGCTGAACAGTTCTCATTCAAATGGATTTCTGCCAATTCGCTCAATTTTCTTTGTTGTAACCACCCACAAATCTGAGTATGCAGCGGAAGAGTTGAATAAAGAAGAGAGCGTTACATTATTGGGTCAATAGCACTATAACAGAGAACGACTACTAAACGTTTCCGTTTAAAAAGATACTTTGGATTAACAAAATACTTGTTGTTACCATAACTCCATGGCTTCAAATGGTTCCAACAAAATAGATAAAGATTTCGGTTTATAACAATTGTCCCCAAAGTGTAATAAGACCCCAAATCTTAAGTGTTGACTTCTTCAATTATTACTCCCAATGTATCATCGCACCCGGCCTATTGACCTGAAAACATAGCGTTTAAAAGCGACAACATAAAGTTGGTGAATTCATAGGTTTGTATAAATCGATGGTAGGACCGCAAGACTTCCATGTGCATGATTAAGCAACAAATGCAAACATCATAAAAAGTAATTATGTTCCTAAGCTCATGACACCGAAGCTCGACATATATGGATGCAAATATAATTTGCCAACAAGTGTCCGTGAATGATGTGCTAACCCCGCAACATCCCAGATTCGACATGGTATGCGTTCCCCCCCCCCCCCGATTTCCCAGTGATACATAGTACACCCGAACGGGATTGTCAATCCCTAATAGATCTATAACATTCGCGCCCACACAATTGTAAATTCCCAATCACATCTACAATTAAACAGTTCAAGATTATGGGACATAAAGGTTATGTAACTTAAGGCAAAACGTAATATGGTATAAAATTATATCACTTGCGTCCATTTGTAAAACAAATCATGTCTCACCCCAATGATGTAAATCATTTAAATAATGTAAAACAAGGCTAATGAACTCACCTTAGCCGGAGTTCCCTCTGGATGATAATAAATATCAAGTAAGCAGGCAGTGGATCACACCGTTAAGTACCTAAGTAAGTACGGTCAAGTCTTAGTTTACACATTTAAGCTAACGACTCTTTGTATAAACTAAATTCCATTTTTAAGTTTATATATACCGTTATCACTTGTGTGGTGATGCACAAGATCATTGTATTTATAATTTCGATGGTTTTCGAGAAACGTGAAATTGTTTCCGTTTAATAAATATATCATATTTATTACTTCTCGATAATAATGTTTAATTATTACTCGAAACATAAACGTATATATTTTAGTATATATATATTCCGCTTGTACTCACTTAAGTTTATAAACCAAGACTTTTGTTTTATCAAAGTAAATCATAAGTTTCTTAGATTTACGGTTTTAGTCCCTTCGTTTTATAGTTTTTATTTATTTACAAGTGAACCTCCAAGTTTTAATATTTATTAAAACTTATCATTTATTTTCAATAGTTCACAACTCTAGCCCTTATTTACCTAGTTTCGTGATGTGACGATAATGGTCCTTATGGTTTTATAGTTTTCGAAAAGTGACGAGTTCTAACCTTCTACTTTTCGTTAATTACAATATCGGTCCCCCTAGTTTTCGAATTTAACTTAAAGGTTCAATTTGAGTCCTTACCGTTTAGATATTTACGAAATTCGTCCTTATAGCTCATGAGTTTTCAACATACGACTTTAACATTTTATTCAAGTTTCGAAAAGGGCAAAATTAGTCCCTCTACTTTCGGTTTTCATATTTTGACCACGAAAAAGGTTTAAAATAGTTTTAAATTGCTTTTTATCCTTAAAATAGATCATAAAAGTTGTTCGGCTTAAAAATAAGCTATTCGAGCTTATTTTTGGCTTAACGGGCCTTATTGGGCCCGTTAAGGTCCGTTTAGCTTTCTAGAGGCCCGTTATAGTATTAACAAGTCTAAATGTTTCCAATAAGCTCATGTGGGTCGGTTTAGCTTTAAAATAAGCTCGGGGAGCTTATTATGGCTTATTTCGAGCTTATTGGGCCCGTAAGCCCAATAGCTTGGCCCGATATACCTTTTAGGGTCTTTAGACTTTTACTAGATCATTTTTAACTTGAAATAAGCCCCGATAATCTGTGTCATTTTCTAGCTTATTCAAAATAAGCTGATAAGCTTCTTATTGGGCCGGCTTGGGCCCGATAAGGGCTTTAGAGGTTCGGACTCAATTATTTTAGGTCCAATGACCTCCCTAGGATTTTTAGAAGGCTTGTAGGCTGTTTAAGCTTTCGAATAGGCTGTGGGAGCTTATTCGTGGAGTATGGCTTATTTCGTGGACTCGATAATGGGCTAGATGGCCCTCTTAGGTCCGTTGGGCTTAACGAAGCATGCCAAGGGTCCATTACGGTTCTTAGGTTCATATTAAGCTCATTGAGCCGCGTAAGCTCAGAAATAAGCTGTTTAAGCTTATTATAGCTCATGGGCTCGCGTTGGGCTCACGGTGATAAGCTACGAGTCCATTAAGGGCTCGGCTAGTTTCCTATAGGTAATTTTGGCTTCAAGAGAAACAATAAGCACCTTTAGCCCTTAATTAAGCTCGTAGAGCTTATTTACGAGCTGCCAACTTATTACCCGAGGCTTGTTGAGCCCGGGCCGAGTACCCTTGGACTTTACACGAGTCCATCATGGCCCGTTGCTTCCCTTAGCCACTTACACGGTTGTTCGAAGACAAAGAATAAAAGCTAAGGAATTGGCAAAAAACACTTAAAACTATTACACTAAGTACACAAAATAGCTCAAATAAGCTACTTGTAATGTTATATCTCGTGTTTCTGCTTTAGCGGGGTGTGGAAAAAAAGATAAAAAAGAATTAAAAAAGGATAAAAAAATAGTAAAAAAAAGTGAAAAAAGAAATAAAATATGTACGGGCTACCATTTTCCTTATGTTTATATCAAGAAAGTGTCGAGAAAAGAAAAGAAAAAGTTTGATGTAGAGTTTGTATATCTTTGTCCTAATGTGATCAAGTCTTGGCTTAACAAAGCCTTTTACATGTATTTTAGTGAATGATTGACTTGCCACCAGTAAAATTCCCCTAATTTCTCCAACCGTGTTTCCTTTACCCTAAACCTTATGTTACAACCCTTTAAATACCTCTTTGATAGTAATTCCTAGGTGCTTATGCCAATGCGGTGGAGGCTTTGATCCTTTATCAAGCCTATGGTAATTTATATACTATGACAGGTAGTGAGTGTTTATTTCTTTCGTTTCCTATATTGTTATGATTCATTATTACACCTAGAGAAAGAGAGAATCCAAACACTTATGTGAGGTGCTAGTGTATAATTTTTGTGCTTTTAATTACGAGGTCGAATCGGTTGTGCCATAAACTATATTTATTGAGTAGGTTAAATGCCCTCGATATTGGAAATAACCAAGTTACTATTATATCTAATCTATTTTGTTTATCAATTAACGTAAGCATATTTCTCCAACCAAACGAAAAAGATCGTAGACAAATCTGTAAAGCTATATAGATTACAACGGGTCTTTCGACCTATACCGTTATGAGTATATAATCAAAGTTGATGAACAAAGTTGATAATATTAAACACGATAGGATTTTAATGTAAGCTTAATATTAACAAGATCATAATAATACCAAATACTTCTTTATTATATTAACATAACTGAGTAGTCATAAGAGGGTTTAACCTCTCATTGCTTCGAAGTTCATAATAACAAAGTTAATTAGGGAAATGAAATACATACGTGATTCAGATAGGTAAGGGATCACAAGGGAACCCGATTATAAATATTGAATCCTTATTTAAGAACTTGTAATATACTAATGGTTATAAAACCGTATTCTTGCAGTTCGTCTCGTCGTGGTCTCGTTCTTAAAACACCAAGGAAGGATAGATTAATGTCGAGGATCAGATTTGAGAAGTGTGTGTTTTTTGTTTTTAAGAGATATCTCCAAATGGCCAAATTTCATATCTATTTATAGGCCATGAAAGGGGTGAAGTACGGCGTACTTCATAATAAGTATTGCGTACTTTGCCTTATGTCGGTTCTAAATCATTAATGTTGGGATGAAGTGCGGCGTACTTATATAAAAGTGCGGCGTACTTCTAGTATTTACTGCTTCATTTATTTTAAGCTGAAGTACGACGTACTTGGGGAGAAGTGCGGCGTGCTTGGTCATAATTTTGGTCTTTATTCTTTATTTTCTTTTAGCTAGTCTTTCATAAGGCATAAACACTTGCATTTGAGCATATTTGAGCTTAGACTGTCTTCAAGTGAACCTGCGCATATTTCATGCTATTAAGTATCAAAAGCTTACGAGAAATGATAAAATATATATAAATAACGCTGCCAAAAACATGTATAATTAAGGCGTTATCAAATCCCTTCACACTTAGCTATTTCTTTCCTTCAAGTAATCAAAGCGAGAAAACAAGAATCATTTATCGTGACATGGAGAAAAATTAGATTTATTTTAACAAGTGTTTATCTGGATTAAATAGATGTTGCAGGCATAGACTTATAACAAAGCACCTTACATAAGGGATGTGTTTGATTTTTTTTATTCACACAAGAAACTAAGATAGGGTTTTTATTTATGAGTTTAATCAATTTTGCACATACATAAATTAGATAGCTACCATATGCTTGTATGAGACACATAAACATGACCGTTGCAATGTGAGCACCTAGACAAAATCTCAAAGAGGCAAAAATGATGATGATGTGGGTGATTATGGGGAATATAATGATATCATGTGCCAAACCAAAGCCTTATAATAACTTTATTTAACCTTTTTACCTTTTTAATACCAAATAATACGATAACTAAGGCTGGCATAGAACTTAAACATTTGAGCACATTGAGCATTCTTCATTCTTGGGAGATTTCTAGCTCTAAAAGCGAGGTTGTAGATAACGGGATAATATGGGATTATTTTAACTCTTATCATACGAAAATGTCTATAAATTAACCTCACTGCAATTAGTAAATGATAATCAAGTACAAGTTCAAGAGCTACTAAATTACCGGCACTCTCATAAAATATATGCAAAAAAATATGCATCAAAGGCTAGAATATACTTCACATCTTAGTGGAGTAATTTTGTGCTACTTATGATGTCAATCCGAGTAGGATTTTCCTTACTAAGTAGTATATATTTTTTAATTCCGAAAAGAAAACTATATATTGATTTTTTATAAAATAACAGTTAAAAATATGGCTAGATTGCAGGGTAAACATGGAGAGAAATGATATTTTAATTTTTCCTATTTGGCTCCCCTCCACACTTAAGATGAACATTTCCCTTAATGTGAGAACTAATAAATATAAAAATAGGAAAAAGTAAGGGAAACTGATACTTCCCATGTATAGGTGAGTGTAGCTTCGAGAAAGTTATTCATTAAAGAGCTTCTTTGTTTTTCCTCCCTTGTTATTCTTTTATTTGGACTCGAAAACCTGAAAATTATAAATAAACAAAACACACAAAAAAGAAAAAATGTTTTTTGGATTTTTTTTGGGTCTCCTCCACACTTGAGTGGAAAACAGATAAAGTGACGAGGTGTCATTTTATACACTATTTCGGGTTCATTTACCCGCCTAAATCATGCAAATATACCCATATTATGTGTTTAATCGTTTGTTTTCAGGTTTTTAGCACTTGGATGGCATTTGGAGGAAATACACATCACTTGGGCTCATTTGGAGAACAAACAGACAAGATTACGGACCTACACCAAATCTCTTGAAGAATCATGTTCACAGAGCGTGGAGATGACGTCGTAGGCATAAAGCGACGCCGTCGTGATCTATCCAGTGACGGCTTCAGAAATCTAGCGACGGCGTCAAAAATCTAGCGACGGAGTCAGGACGTGGCCGACTTAAAGAGGATCTAGAATCATCTACATAGCGACGGCGTCAGGACTTCAAAGCGATGTCGTCGCATCAATTTTCCTATATATATTAAACCAAAATTAGGGTTTTAAAGGTGTAACTTTGTATAACTTGTGGGAGACAAACCCTAGTCATTCTAGTAGCTTTTTAGCTAGTTTTTAGGGCCTCAAAACCCTATTGTAACTACCTTCAATCAAGTAAGATTGTTTATCATTAATCATTCAATATATTTATTGTTGTTTGATTGATCTATGTTCTTGCTTTCTTTATAACATGCAAGGCTAAACCCTCCTTTGTATTTACTTATGATTGCATGAAAATTAGGTTGTAGATCCTTATAATGTTTCTTCTTATTGATGGATGTGCTCGTTAGGCTCTAGAAAACTAGCCATAAAATATTAAATTGGCATAGATGTATAGGGAAACGCGAGTGTGTAGAAAGGATACCATCGGTAACAATCTGCATACTACCTTACCCCTAATATGGTTGATCCCTCTTAAGATATTTCACATGTATTTAATATACTCTTAGGGGCATTGTAATAGTCTTTATACTACCTTACTTATGTGTTTCCTTAACGGAATATTAAATAGACGGCGAGTTCGTGTAATCCGTTCATGACCTAGGAAATACTTACACAGATCATCACAAGTGTTACAAAGTAACATATCTAGGAGAAGCAATCTGAGAAGTAGTGCATGATTAGGTAAATACTTTAATTTATCATAAAGTTATCATAAGTAGTATAGATTATATTTAGTTTATTTATTAGTTAAACAAACCAACCTCTCAAACCAATGATTTACATACTTTCTATAAAATATAAAAATACAAAAAGAATCTTCTCTCAACCCTTTAGAATTCTGTTAGACTATGTTCGAGCCTTCCCAACCTATTCCCCTATAAAATGATAACAACCCTCGAATCTTGCCTATATTACACTACAATGATTAGGTACACTGCCTAGAGAATCGTAAAACTTCCTGTAGAAGTCCTTACGACTCCACATCAAGTTTTTGGCGTTGCTGCATGGGGAATAGTTAGGTTTCAATCAATGTTTAACTTAGTTCTACTCGCTTGAATCCTTTCAAGTGAGAAATTTAATTTCCATACATTAGCTTTCTCGTAGTCTATCTTTTCTTTGTGTTATCTGTTTTGTAAATTTGTCACCATGATACGTAGTACCGTTAGGAGGTTAACAAAACCCCTCGATGAACCCAAAAGAGAATTTCGAAGGCGTATGAGAGTCGCCTAGCGTCTACGGCAAAATGAATCTCTAGCTATAGCCGGAAGAAACCTCTTTGATGATGAAGCATCCTCTTCCAACAACACCGAAACCAAACCGCCAACCCCTCTCAAAACCTTACGAGAACATTCTTACCCTAACTATTCATGTTTCCAAAACCCAATCATCCTCCTAACTGAACAAATAGGAAGAATCGTCGACTCATGCGACATCCTGCTAATTCAAGGAACATACACGTTCCAAGGATTAATAAGCGAGGACCCACTCAGTCACATCAAGCACTACTTAAGTATCGTCGATAACATACAAGCTGACGGAGCCAGAAGGGATACATCTAGGTTGTGTTTCTTTCACTTCTCCCTAAAAGGAAAAGCAGCAATATGGTTGATAAAATACCTTTTACCCAAATTATGACATGGGATCGGCTCGTATCGTGATTCCTTAATTATTTCTTTCTAGCGGGACGCACCTCGTCCCTTAGAGATATGATCCTCCGATTCATAAAAGGGACTGACAAACCCATCAAAAACGCCTGGATCCATTTCCAGAACTTGATCAAACATGTCTCCCATCCTGGAATACAAAAATGGCTTCTGGTACAACTCTTTCACAACAATATATCTCTGGACAACCGTGTGAAACTCGATCAATTCGCCCAATTCCGTTTCAACTCTCTCACCAAAGAAGAGGGGTTGAATCAGATAGAATAATATGTCCAATACCAAGACGATCTATGGGACGACCCATTACCATCCATGAACGTTTCTTCCATTACAGACGCAATGCGACCTACAATTAGGGGACGTCTAAAAAGGGCCTACAACCAAATCTCCTACCTCGAAACACCTACTTGAGAGGTTGGGTTAAAAAACCCCTACTTTATTTGCGACTACTATGGAGGACCCCGCGAGGCTAAAGAATGTAAACATAACAACCCAACTAAGCAAGTATGCTTATCTAGGGAAGATATCTATGATGACCCTTCCCTTCTGAGGTTCTATCAGAACGACGATGTCCCGCCATAGGGGAATAACAAACAAAAAGAAGGAGAGGATGGACCTGAATGGGTTGTTAGAAGCAAGTTTAAAGACAAACTTACTGACTTCATGCTCGAAAAGAAATTCCGCATGAAAGGGATAGGAGAAATGAGTGACCAGCACCGTAAAGAGATGCATGAGCAATTCTCCTAAATATTATCCATGATCGGGAAAAGCGAAGCCCCTTAACCAGAGGCACCGAATTTTGCTATAACAACTAGATATGTAGTTAGCACTCAAGACCCTCTTTTCCCAGCCCTATCATAATCAATGCCTGCCATCCACGCTGACAGGACGACTGAAAAAAACTGCCTAAGCGTGCAGAATCAAGCATTATACAAAGAAGCCCCCTAGTCGCCCATTTTCTATCAACCCTCTAAGTCGTCAAATATGCCTTTCCCCTCCCGAGTCAGGAAGCAAAAAAGGGATGACAAAGATGAGCGGCTTCTATCCATATTTAAGTATACTCTTATCAATCTTCTATTTTTAGAAGCCATTATCCACATGCCAAAGGGATCCAAGGTTCTAAAAGACCTTCTTTCCCATAAGGAAAAACTCAAGAAAGAAGCCTCTTCAGTCAAACTTAGTGAAGAATGTTCTGCTATCATCCAAAGGAACTTACCCCAAAAAGAGGGAGACCTAGGAAGTTTCACACTATAATGTCTTATCGGAACTTTGGTAGTAAAAAATGCCCTGGCTGATTTAGGGGAAAGTATCAATCTTATGCCACATTCTCTCTTTTGATGATTAGGAATTTCTAAACTAAAACCAACAAGAATGAGTATTCAACTGGCTGATTGATCCATCAAAAACCCCATCGGGGTCTGTGAGAATCTCTTGGTAAAGGTGAATAAGTTCATATTTCTGGTTGATTTTGTAGTTTTGGAAATGGACGAAGACGAGCTAGTCCCGATCATTTTGGGATGACCTTTCCTCGCAACAACACGGGTTGTAATTGACATTCACGAGGGAAAGTTGAGTCTAAGAGTCAGAAATAAAAACGTCACCTTCAACGTTAGGAAATCCATGAAATACAAACACTCCTGTGATGATTATCTGTACTGCGCTGATCACACCGCAAAGCTTGTCTGAGAACAATAGGTTGACACGATTAATCATGATGGAAAATGGGCTGAAGTAGAAGAAAAAGGAGATTCTAATGAAGTACAAGCCGTTTCTTTCTACCCTATGACCGAGCAGATCAATCTAATTGAGTGGAAAGCCCCGGAAAATTGATTGAAACCCTCTAGCGTCGAACCACCCAAACTAGAACTGAAGGAATTACCCGAACACCTTGAGTATGCTTTCCTCTAGGCAAACAACCAAATCTTAATGGTCATTTCCTCCGTGTTATCTGCCGTCGAGAAAGCCAGGCTTCTCGAAGTCCTAAAAAAGCATAAAGGGGCAAACATAAAAAGGATCGACTCATCCTTCTACACTTACAAAATTCTTATGAAAGACGAGTTCAAACCAAGTTTCCAACCTTATGATTGATCTACCTCATCTTCGACAGTCCTTGAGTGAAACTGTCTAGGTTGTCCCAAAGAAAGGTGAAATGACCGTAGTAAAGAATGAGAACAACGAACTCATCCAACAAAGGACGGTCACTAGATGGCACGTATGCATCGACTATCGTAAATTAAATAACATGACTCGAAAATATCACTTTCCCCTCCTGTTTATCGATCAGATACTCGATCGCTTGGCGGGGCAAGAATACTACTGTTTTCTTAACGGGTTTTTAGGGTATTTCCAGATCGCTATTGCTCCGGAATACCAAAAGAAAACCACATTCGCCTGTCCATATGGTACCTTCGCATACAAACAAATGCCATTTGGATTATGAAACGTGCCTGCAACTTTCCAGTACTGTATGATAGCCATTTTTCATGAACTGATCGAGGA